>JAWZYV010005040.1:0-13754 GCA_038373885.1 Cheiracanthium punctorium | reverse complement strand
TAAGGTATGTAATAAGTATATGTAATGTACATATGTAATGCAGATGGTGTGTAATTTTTAGGTATTAACCAGTTCACAGTTTTGTTCAAACGTCACTCGGGTGGCTTAGTTTTCTACTCGTTTGAACTGATTTGTCTGTATTTTTGGTATTTTACTCTTGGACTAAGAATAAAATACCAGATGTTTTCATAAACTTTTTCAGTACGTTATTTGATATAGATCCAAATTCCATCAAGGAAGCTAATATCATTGAAAGAGGAGGATGAAGATTGGAAAAAAGGATGCATTCACAGAAGTGGAATCTTGAAGCACAAGCGTTATTACAAACAATGTACTACAACATATATCGTGGAGCGGAAAAAATGACGTTAGATATGATACTAGGAGAAACAATACATGAGACATGTAAAAGCAAAACATTAATAACAAGCTTAAATCATCTAGGTGTAAGTGTGAGCTACAAATGAAGTGATTCGTCACCATCATAATCTTGCACAATAATGCTCTTAAGCATTCTCCTAATGAAGTACCGGCTATCCGTCATTTCAAGATTGATTCATACACAACTGGCACCTTCGATAATTTTGATCATGAAGAATGTGCCTTATCTGGTATAGGAGGGTTTCAAGACACTGTTTGTGTACTTTTTCAAGACAAACCGCTGGATATACCATTTAAACCATGTTTATCGAAGACTGGTATGATATGAGGTTTTAAACCAATTCAAGAACGTCTATACCAAAAGTTACAATAGTATTACAAACCTGCAAAACGTCCTAATCTCCCAAGCGATTACGAAGTTAACTCAGATTTATTTACAATGGATAAGGATAAGAAAAAGCAATACGAAAATTTAGACTTTTTTTTTTTTAAATGGCCGGCCTCTGCCTTCAAGGCTTTGGCCACAACAGGTCGGAATTGTTGCTTTCTTTATTATGGGGGCACCTAGTAAGTGGACCAACACCGCTCCCTATGAAGGGACGGACATGACAACCACGCCCAGTCGGGGATCGAACCCCAGCCCCCGGGAGATGAACCCGTAACCGGAGTGTGGTGCTTTACCCATCATACAACTCGGTCGGCTAATTTAGACATGTTATGGCAGTTATTAAGAATATCCCAAACAATTTCACACAGTCCTGATTTCTACCTTTCCACTCCAGAAGAAAACCTTGAACAGTTTGTACCATCGTGGAGTGCTTTCCAAGCACTTTCTTCAAAAGGAGATTTACAGCAAAAACCAGTTGGATTTTTGCCAGTAATCGCGAACCCAATAAATAAGCATGCGACTGTTTACACAGTTCCGTTAAATTTCAATAGTGTCCTTGACCAGTTAAACCAACAGTACCAGTAACCTATGATGAAAGAGTATACGCTATTGCACGCGAAGTCCAGCTAAGCAATCCAAATAAATTTACAAATATTGTATTGATATTGGGGGCATTCCAAATGGCTAAAATTGTCGTTAGTTGTATATGTAAATATCTTTGTGGAAGTGGAATATCTAATGTGCTTATTAAATGCTCGATGTTTGGAGTGAATGTGGTAGACTCTGTTTTACATAGTAAAAACTATGTGAGGAGAGTCAAAGGGATGTTTAGATTGAAGTCCTTTTTGGAAGAACATTCCATTGAGTCTTATGAATCTATAACTTTGAAAAGTTACTTCACATACAGCAGAATATTTCTTGCTGGATAGTATGAGGGGAGAAAACGAATTATATAGATGTTGATGTCAACGTGGAGAAACTCTTCACAGAATTTTTGAAATTTGTTGAACAAGGACGGCAAAAATCAGAACAGTTTATGTATTGGGATAATTTCCTGAAATTGCTCCAGCTAAAAAATTTGATTCGTTCCGATTGACAAGGTCTCTGGGAATTGCATCTAGACACGGTACAGAAACTTCTAGCAGTATTTTCTGTGTTTGACTGTGTAAACTATCAACAATGGGCTTCCCAAGACATGGAGCCGGAGGCTCATGAAATGTTCATGTAAGGAAAGCATGTTTTGAAAGGGTACGAACATAAATTTTGAACTGTTGCAGCGGACATGCGACATTACAAAAACCATTAATAGATCCCCAAAAAGCTCATATGGTATCGTAAGGCGTACTAAGTAAGCAAAATCAGTTTGTAGCAGAATGGGAGATAACACATCGTGAGCATTTGATGATATCCAATCTATTTCGGGAAATAACAGGCTCCATTTCTATTGTCAACGGTTTGGACATTTGTTGGGGTCATATTTTTACACATACCTTCAGCAACACTGTATTGATGATGATGTTAGCTTAGATAAATGTGAATTTGGTTTTGTAGTAATAGAAGATGATTTAGTGCCAGAAAAGAATTTACAGAAATATCCAAATGATTTTACTGAGGCATGTAATTGCTTTCCAAATCCTCTTGTATTTGTAGGGCAAATGAAGTAACCTGTTGCTCTTTCTGTAAGTGTGATTCAGTATGTAGCAATCCTTTCGTAGCTTCATTTTTGCCCCACCAGTGGCATAGCGTTAGCACTTTGAAGTGGGGGACGGAAGGTGCCTGGTTCGAAACCAGGTCACGTCCGCCGACCTATACATTCGGAGTTTTCCGTAGTTTTCTCCGAAACTTTGCGTAAATACGGGTTAGGACACCCTTCGAAAGTCCCCCACGGAGGGCAATCCCACGCCCGGCCTAGATCCCTTGCGTAGATAAGAATTGGCCGTAACCGACATTTCCATTTGTAGTTTCATTCTAATCATTTTTTTTTAATCACTGTATAATATATCCATGTTGTAATTGACAATAGTAAAACAAATTAACTTGTTGCTTATTAATTTATAGCAACAGTTAAAAACCATTGCTGTTTTCATGTTACAAATAGTAATTACAGCCTATTGATTTAATTTTTATGCTAATCGGGCAAATATTTAATTAGATATGAGCCATTTTGTGAGTGGCCGCCATCTTTGATGACGTCATAGCCAGAAAATGTACCAGGTAGCGGATGTCCACCCAAGCCGAAAATACTTTCTAAGTCACCTATTAAACATTTCTAAAAAAAGTTCTGCATACTCAAACTTTCCCACAAAACTGTAGATAGGTCCAGGATTATTACGAGCAAAGTGACGAATTAGACTTAATGTACAGGTTGTCCCCAAAAAGGTGTTAACGGTCTTACATTCTTCATTTATCAGTGATAAGTGGGCAGTGTCAGTTGAAAAAATGTTCGAAATAAGTCGGGAATAAGACTCTTAAGAAAAAATCCCTCTCGGTCATTTACAAACACGTAACAAAAATATGCAATAAAAAAAAAAAAAAAAAAAAAAAAAAAAAAAATCCCAATAAGTGAAATGTGCCCCATATACTCGTGAGGTGATATACAAAGTTCGAGAATGATATCCCGAAAAGTGCCAGAGGTAGGAAGATAAATATACGCTGGCTTAAACCCCTTTTCAATGGCTCTCGAAGGGAACATCGGAGGATCGCATTTCAAGGGTCGTACAGAAATGACGGAAGAAAATAGTGTTGACCACTCTAGCCATAAACGTTTTCCTTCCAATTCATGCGTAGCCCCCGATCCTATTGGTTTAAAAATATCTCCGAGACGTTTTAGGATGAAAGGCCGAACTTTTGAACATCGAATCTTTAACGTCTAAGGCACATTTTACTCACTGGGAATTTTTTGTACGGGGGTCCTATAAAAATTAAAAAAGTGTCCCTTTTCGAAAATGAACGAGAGAAATTTTTCCTTGACGGAGTCTTATTTTTGAGATTATTTTTTAAACATTTTTTTTTCAATTCACACAGCCCACCTTTATCTCTAATGGATAAAGGATGAAAGCCCGTTACCCTCTTTTTGGGACACCCTGTGTAATGGGGAAAAGTAGAATATTTATTTCTTTGAGGTCAGATATTGTGGCTGACACCAGCCACTTGTTCAATTCAGTTAGAAAGCTTTATTGGGTGCCCTTTTAAATTTCGTGTAACCTTACTCAATCTTTATGATATTGACGCTATTTTCTATCTTATTTATACTACTACTAGAAGAAACTTTGCCGAAGGGTCGGGTCCCTCAGCTTAAAAGTTCAGGTCTGAGGGAAAGTTCGAGTCACCAGTCCAGTGAACAGGGCAAAACAGAAACTCTATTGGTTCTAGATATTGGACTCATAATGTGCCATGCGCAGTTCACTGGAATGAACGTGCAATCATTCGATGCATGACAGGCAGACGATCACAGAGGTTTCCTCAAATACCGTATTTGGCATGCAATAAAATGCGTCAACGCGTTAAAAACTCGACGGAATTCTCGAGAGGAACTGTTAACTGCTCAGCAGAATCCATAAATACAGAAATTTATGTATGAATCATAACATGAACATCAAAAATTTTCTTTTCACGAGTGGCATTTGCAGAAACTATGCAACGAAAACGACGTCAGTATAAAATACTTGCATGCTCATCCGATTGCGAATAGATAATGACAAGTCTACAGAAGCTTTTGTTTCACGCAGTGGTTCCCAAACTTTTTTGAAGTAGGAGTGCACTTTGAATCCCACAAAAACTGTCAGGACACTTTCGACAAATTTCCTACAAACGCGTCATAGTCATCAGGTTCAATTCCAGTGCTCATAATGCAAATGACTCTCAATACTTGTTCAGTGCATTTCAAGGAAAGGTCACTTGAGGTTTCCATGAAGAGGTTGTGAAATATTTGCTTATTGCTCTCCCTCTTTTCGGCTCACCGATAGAGGTCGCCTTTTTTCTTTTCTTTACTGTCTGTTTTTAATGCGTAATAGAATCTAGATCGCGAGCACAGCGAAGCTTTACTGTTGATATTTTATGTGTTCTTAAGAGTTGTAAGTAAAAGCGTAGTAATAAATGTTTGTCTTGATATTGTGTCTTGCTTTGACGCAATAAGATCGCCTTAATTCTCTTTGACCCAGAAAGGCGAAATATACTAAACCAATTTTCAACTCGAACTGTATGTAAGGACGTTTAAGTGTTATAAATTAAAAGCTCATTTTTTATTGACTTTCTCGAACATTGTACCATGTAAGGAAAGTATTGTATTTATGATGATGTATATGACGTCATCGAGATTTTGGGTTTTGACATGGAGGGCTTCTGAATCCATTTATGCTATTTTTACGAGATGTATGTATGTATGTGTGTGTGTTGTATGTTTTGTGGTATGTGAGTGAACACGATAGCTCCTGAACGGAGATTCGATAGAGCTCAAATTGGATATATATGTCATAAACCACCGTCGCAAGACCGGTATTGATTTTTGTGTGTATAGGACTTATAGTTTTTCTACAGGGCTACGACAAAGAATTTCTAATACAGTAGACTGCGCATCCTATGGCTGATACGTATATCTCGGTATGTCAGGAGTGTACCACGTGACTGTGTCACTGAGGTAGCCAGCTTGAGGCTTTTATCGCTCTTTAGGCGTGATAATGAGGGGAAAATAATCCGTCAGAAATGCAGTTTGTGCGATAAGACTGCGGTACCAATTTTGTTCGTTTGACATACGTTATGTTGCAAACATAGAAATAATACTTTTATGTGCACAAAACGGGGAATAATTGAAGGGTTTGAAGTGGATTTATTTTTTTTCCACCAAATACATATACTTGATAACGCTTAACATTCTTAAGCTGATTTTTACATAAGAATGTTAAATATTTATAGATATAATACAATTAATAAATATTTATAGCAGGCTTTATATTTAATTAATAAGGGGCAGGGCTTTATATTTAATTAATAAATATTTTAGATAAATATTTATAGTTAGAAGCAGTGGCGGATTAATGAAAGTTTGTGGGGGAGGGGGTGGTTATTTAGAAGATTGACATATACATCCATTATAAATGAAGTAAAATAGGATCTTTTTCATCAACCACCGTCCAGACCGTATTGATTTGGTGGTATAGACTTATAGTTTTTCTACAGGCTACGACAAAGATTTCTTTACTTATGGCTATGGTGGGAATTTCTGAAAGTGCGCAAAACTTTGAGAACAATAGTCAACTTTGTTCTCCGAGAATTGTAAACAAACATTTCGACTCTGAAGAATTGTCGCCAACTTTGGCGAAAAAACTGTTACCACCTGGCATACATTCCAAGTCATCAAAACACGCACAAAAAAGTGCTATATAAAGGACAATAGATGAAATTATCATTATTTAAATAATAATACAACATTTTCACTCTACAATAGTAATACTGCAAGCTGAAATGGCATTTAGAACTCTCTTAATTAGGCCAAACTTCTAGGAAGTTGTCAACTCTAACCACATGGAATGTGGAAAAATGCGTTAAAAGATAATAATAAAAGGTAATATTACATAATTATCACTTACCAATGAAAAGTTACGGGTCCTCCTTTCACAAATTTTTCCTTACAAGCGTAAGCACAGCAGTAAACGGGCATTTTCAGCTTAAAAATGATCCAATTCCACACACATCACAGAGTTAGCCATTGAAATGAATAGGACAGTGTCTGACAGTGGTATCAATTCTGGCCGCTGAGTACCAGGGTCACGTGATCGTAACATTTGGCATACGAAAGGTTGCTGGATGAGCCGTCTACCGAATTAGATGTCAATGTGTGGAACATATTACATACGTACGGTGCATTTCCTTATCGTCCAGTCCTGGCGCAGGAGCTAATGCCTGGAGACCAGTTGTATATATCTCGTTCTCCCATACTAGAATTCGTAATATTAGAATACGGCTGTATGCAATTGCAAGCGACTACACAACAGATTTTTAACGTTCGCTATGATCAGTATCGCAGCAAATCAGTCTGAAGCCGTAGGCAAATAAGTCTATTTTTTGGGAACTGCTTTTGAAAAGTTTTCTTCGTCCAAAATATTTTATTTTATCTATGTTTTACACGTACACAGAATAAATCTTGTTTTTTAAGTACTCAATTATTGTAATATTAACGTAATGTATGTACTTTTAAATTTAAAAACGATTTACATAAGAGTGACGTGCAAGAGCGAAAGTTTTCTGGCAGAGTTCCAATTCATTTCACTTTGGAGATGGTCCCTTACTAGCTTGAAATTGGCCGAGAAAATGGATGAAATGTATGATTTTCAAAGTTCCATAACTTGGTCAGTTTTTATCGTAATAAAATGAAACTTTTTATGTTTACTTTGTTTTTGTGTACTGCATCTTTTCCGAAATATAAGTGATAGGACCTGGGGACCGTATAAAAATTTAATTTTTGTAATTTCTTCTAACTGGGTTTTTTGGTTCGAAAAGCACGTAAAAACATTCTTTACCCTTTTTAAAACATTTTTTAAATTGGAAGTGCCTATCTAAACCGAACGGTTCGGAAATTAGCTATTGGGTCACATTAAGGCTGGACACCCTGTATACATTTAAAGAGGTTTCCAATTCTACCGTACTGTTAAACGTTTAAGTGTTATAAATTAAAAGCTCATTTTTTATTCTTAACTTGATACATTCTGAAGTAATGTTGCAAATGCTCCACTTGAGCTTTTCAAATAACTTGTCGAAAAAAAAAATGAACTTTTAAACGATTGATGAAAAATGTCAGGCATCATTGACAAGTCAATTCAATTTTTCCCCACGGTTCCTACCCCTCATCCTAATGACGTGGGAGTTCGCTTTTACCTAGTTCATTCTGTGCGAGGTTTTATGTGTTTTCTGCCCTAGTCACTGTAAGATACAATCCGAAAATGACAAAGGAAGGACTTTGGTATGCAACGATGGAATGAGACAAAACAATAACACTTTTAACAGGTTAAAGTTTTTTCAGCCGCTGTGCACTTGTGAAATGTAAAATGCCCAGTATTTTACCCATTATCTTAACTTACTCCAATATAGTGAATGGAATATTTCCCAATATTATTAATGTACAGGATGTATACCTAAAAAAGTTGTGCAATATAGCACGTATTATATAGACGTTTTAACAGAGAATTTACCCACGATTAAAGCCCTATAAATCTATCTTACATGACTAGAATTCGACCATATATGCTAAATATTGTTAAAAAAATCAAATGAAGCCATACAGTTTTTTTTTTATTATTGTACAGACATACGTTACAACAACCGATGGATATAGATTTTAAAGGTTTGTTAAATAACAAGAATCGACAGAAATTACAAACGACAGACGGTTAAAAAACAAGCGTAAGACTTTGTGTTTACGATGCCCAAACAATTCTATTTGCGCCTTTAGTTACGTTCCTGTAATGTAGAAATGTTTTTCAGTACATTGTAATAGTGAAGACTTAAAACAACTAGTGCGTTAAGAAATATAAACAAGTAGCCATCCTTAAGACAATGTTTACAGAAGGAAACTAAGCTTCGAATTCCTATGTTAGCCTATGGAATTTTTTTTTACTTATAGCATCCACAATTAATAATATATTTTGTCTTTTTTTCCCTTCTCAAATGTATGGCTATTGACACAATGCATGATGTGTCTTTTCTAAAATGCTGACAGTATTTCTTCCATTATTTTAAGCATTCATTTGAAATGTGTAAAACCACAATTTGAAAATTAAAAAAAAAGTGGCAAAAAACATCAGCCTTTCAGAAAAGGCGCACTATACATTATGTCAATAGGTAGAGGGTGCAACAGAAAAACCTAGGCAAAATGTTATTAACTGTGGATGCTGTGAGTGAAGAACTTCTCCCCCATAGGATAATGTTGGAAGTCGCAGCTTCATTTGACTAGACAAATACCAATTTAACCGTAAACACCAACAGTGCAAGTGATTTTGAAAGACATTTCGGGAAGCCAACACACAATCGGCATTCGTCGAGGACGTAAACGTTGTACACGCGTGTTCAAGATTGAGACATTTTTTTGGCTCATTTTAAAGGTGTCCTGCAGTCGACGCTCGTTTTTAAGAACCTCTTTTTTTACGAACACTTTTGATTTTACGAACTTGCGAGTATTCCCGAATACACTCCCATAAACGAATTTTCGAATTATTTGAGTGGTCCCTAAGCGTTTGTGAAAACGAGCGTCGACTGTATTCCTTTCGTCATTGTAACATCTGAAGCAGGAGTGTCCAGGACGTCGGATAACTCAAGAACTGCCCGAATTCTTTCCACCGGTCAATAATTTGGAAGGACTTGAATATTGACCATATCCAAGCACGCATAATCATTCACCATCTTCCATTAAAAATAGTTATCCATGTATGCCTATACTTGAAATTGCTGTCATAGCAGAATGAACGCTCTCAAATATTGAATTCCCACCCATGTTTGGTAAATATCCACACTTTTCCAAACATTCAAAGGTCGCCTGCAGTTGTCCATTGCCAAAGCTGGGCTAAAGAGTGTGCTACCACTCCAATGGCGTCACTTAGAACGCTCTCTTGGTATTGGTCACCCTTTAGTGAGATAAAGTATTTAGCATCATTATGACATTCATGCAGTTCCTAGTAAAATAACAGTCCTATGCATTGTTTTCTTGCCAACCTTACCAGAAAATAATATCTTACACGCGTTCGTCGATCGCCTAAACATTAAAATATCGCCAAGAGATCGCCAATACAGAAGCTGCTCAGTCCATATTTTTTACTAGACAAAAAAGCTCCATACTTCTTGCTTTCCCAGTATTTGAAATATTCAACTGAAAGCACATAGTGAAAGCAACACAGTGGAAAAAAAGACCTGTACCAAAAAGTCCTCTCGCCCTTTTGAAGAACAAAACCCTTGTCAGAGATTGCTGTGGTCCTATACTTTTACAATAATTTATATTTTGATAGAAAAATGCTGGTACTTGTGGGTTACGGCTTGTGGGTACGGTACTTGTAGGTTGACTTTGATTGGCGACAGTAAGATGACGCCAAGATCACCCTAGGTCTTCAAACGATTGCAGGTATTGAAACGTTTTCTCGATATTCCAGCACTATCTTCTTGGCGATATAAATTGGCTGAGAGCTCTCGAATTATACTGTCGACACCTTTCGCCAGTTTTCCCCCCAACGATTTCAGCAGTTTAACGCTAATAAAAGACAACAGTGACGCAATACCTTATTACTAATGTTACTAACCATCATTTCATTTAATTTAGAGAGCCGTTTACTTTTTTAATGCATTTTAATCTCGTCTACTGTATCAGAGTTCTGACAAATTCATTAACCTCCATATGGAGCGGTCGACAGTGTAATACGTAGAAATACATAATGTTAGTACAAATTATCATAAACGCTGTTAATTGCAACAACTTGCTAGCCTTTAACAGTCTATTAACTTATTTTACTGCTAGTTTGTCTGAGCTTAGATATTTGCCACCCATTGTCGAGACGAACTATTTGAGAGAGAATCATTTCCCATTAAGACCGACCATAAAAAAACAATTCGCCATATATTATTATGCATAATCATTGGCAGACTGGCCTATTTAGCACCGCGAAATAGTTCCTCTCGCCACGTCGTGGCAAATATCCGAGTTATACCTATTATTTACCATTCCTCATTCCACCAAACAAGTTAATTTAACAAGCGCGTCCAATTAAAAA
Source organism: Cheiracanthium punctorium (assembly GCA_038373885.1). NCBI lineage: Eukaryota > Metazoa > Arthropoda > Arachnida > Araneae > Cheiracanthiidae > Cheiracanthium > Cheiracanthium punctorium. Next base: position 3,239 of record JAWZYV010005040.1, on the reverse strand, counting down.
TAATTCAACTGGCAAAATTTGCAATCATCGCGTTACCCAATCTTAAATTTCTACAAGTCGACTCGTTAGCTCTGCTCGATATTCTTACTTTACAAAATTTACTGACAAAAGCAGCATTTGTTATGATAAACACAGCAGTCGATTGAAGAAATTCATTTAAAAACCGCTAAACTGTTAATATGTTACAAGTTTAGCTTCAAATTCAACGCTTTAACAGCCGCTATGCCTACTTCTATTACTACTTATGGATAGCTTTATTAATTCATACAGAATGAAAATAAATTAAGTTAACACTTACATTTTGCCGAGACGGGCCAGAATACCAGCCATTTTATCTATAGAAATCAATTAAAACTATCAATTTCCCTTGAAATTTATAGCTTGAGCGTTTTTCTCAAATACTTTTATGCAATCAAAATGGCGACCTTCAAGTATTTAAACAATAGCGATGCCATCTCACAAAAAGAAACTCACTCCAACAATGGGAATAAAACCCCAATGTTAATCCAGCATCACGGCTCATGTGAATGCGTTTTATTTTGCATTCGCAAACCTAATAAGTTCATTTTCTGTGATGCAGGAACGGTTTTTAAATGAACCTTATTTTCTTTAATTCCTCTGACGAAGTAAAAGAATGTATTGCAATCGTGAAATACTTTGGTAGACGGATAAATCGATTATCACTATGTTTTTTTCTTTGAAAAATTTCTGCTCGCTGACCCAATGTCGTACGCATTTATTTACGTACTCACGAGTGCACAATCTACGGTGAGACAGAACTCTCTGAAAGACCACCTCGCCTAAAGACCATTTATTTTTGCTCCGTCATTGAAAGAATGCTTCCCGGCTTTTAATTTGAAGAGCACGATTGCTTATTTAGAGGGAATCTTGAAACCTCTCTTCGCCATGAAAAGCTGGCTAACAGAAAAGGAGTCCACAGTAGAGATGAGACAGGCTCGGACTCAGACGATTATGTTCGGGCTCGGGCTCGTCAGGCATTCCTCCTTTATTGAACATACTCCTTGTAAACGGATTTTAAAAAACTAGCTGCCAAGACGGCCAGCTTCGTTGCCCCATAACTTACTGTTCTTATACTCATGGCAGTGTTGACTCAATTTCTGGACTCATTTCAATTTAGTCAACACTGCACTGAGTATAAAGAACAGTAAGGTATGTTGACTCAATTTCTGGACTCATTTCAATTTAGTCAACACTGCACTGAGTATAAAGAACAGTAAGGTATGTTGACTCAATTTCTGGACTCATTTCAAGGCCCTACCAGTGGCACAGCGCTAGCGCTTTGGACTGAGAGACGGAAGGTGCCTGCTTCGAAACCAGATCGCGTCCGCCGACCTAACCATTCGGAGTTTTCCGTGGTTTCCTCTGAAACTTCGCGTAAGTATACGGGTTAGGAGCACTTAGACTGTCCCCCACGGACTGCAATCGCATCCCCGGCCTAGATCCCTAAGCTTAGATAATTGGCCGTAACCCACATTTCCATTTCTGGACTCATTTCAACGAAAATTGTGTTTCTTTGTTTGAACAGTATTTGTTATTCAATTTACTCGGGTTAGGGTTCGCTACGCATTTTGGGTGTCGTCCTAAAAGCCGATGCTGAAGCAGCCAATGGCTAAAATGCGCTTTAGCCCGATGCAGGGTGACATTTTTTAGAGGGCGATGAATGCATGCCAGTATTGTCCAATCGATATTTCAAAGCTGTGAAAAAATCCGAAAGATCTTGCATTTTTGTGCATCCATTATTGTTATTTTGTAATCTAGCTACTGCGTGACATCGGCTTGCTCCATTGGACGTCACTGAACTGTCGATTTGGATTTTTGCGCATGCGTTATTGTTATGGCACTCATGTTTACATCCAGTTGTTGCTGTTGGCAGCGTGGAAATAGCGTCGATTTTGGTACCGCATACGTTAGCGTATTATATAAGTAGGTGATTCATAGGAAAAGTTAACTAATTATTATTATTTGATAAACTTAAAGAGAACACATATTAAGAGTTGGTTATTATAGTTGTTTTTCATTTGCACAAACGGCAAAATTTGATATTCTATCAATGAAGTCATTGACTTTTATTTATCTGTTAGCTGAAATTTCGGGCTCGGTCGGGTTTGGAGTGGAAGTCCTCGGGCTCGGGTTTTAAAGAATGAGCCGGAACTCATCTCTTGTCTACAGTTCCCTTACCTGGAACTGTCCGTTCAGGTGTTTCTTCAACAAGAGGTTGTTCATGTCCCCCTTTTATCTCAAATCGGAAGATTTTTTTCAACCCTTTGAGGCGCAACCCTTTCCCAATGCTGAAGAAAGGGTAGCCGTTCCCATAGCTCGTCTTAACTACCAGCAAGAGGGCAGACGATCGAAACGTTCATCGCGTGCCACAGATCTAGAGACCCTTTTTTTGACGCAGCTGGCTGTGTCGGTACAGCCAGCTGCGTCAAAAAAAGGGTCTCTAGATCTGTGGCACGCGATGAACGTTTCGATCGTCCGCCCTCTTGCGGGTCGTTAAGTCGAGCGATGGAAACGGCTTGCCTTTTTTCAGATTGGGGCAATCTATCCCACTGTTCTCGCATTCTTCCATTTTTCAGATGTCAGTGCTGCTCAAAATAATCGTGACCATTTTTGTTACGGTAAATAGCGTGCTAAAAAGTAAAGGATTCTCGTGGAGCTCTGTCACCCGCCACTATTTTTATAGAAATTCAATCTATTCTTCGTGACTGGCAACAGTCAAAACGTCCGAGTTGGGTGTTCCCAGAGCGGGAACACTGCGCGTTAAAGGGTTAAAGAGAAAGTGCGTTCAGAGTTGGTTATTATATTTGTCTTTCATTTGCACAAACGGCAAAATCTGATACTCTATCAATGAAATCATTGACTTTTATTTATCTGTTAGCTGAAATTTCGGGCTCGGGCTCGGGCGGGTTCGGATTGGAAGTCCTCGGGTTCGGGCTTTAAAAAATGAGTCGGAAGTCATCTCTAGTCTACAGTGCCCTTACCTGGAACTGTCCGTTCAGGTGTTTCTTCAACAAGAGGTTGTTCATGTCCCCCTTTTATCTCAAATCGGAAGATTTTCTTTAAAAGAGACTGCCCGTTGCCGAGTGGGCAGAAAATCTTTCTTTGAGGGGTGTTTACAGAAACAAAATAAATTTTCATTCAATAATGTGTTCTGTACTTGCATGACATGGGATATACGGGAACTGAGGAGGACATCTTACGTATTAGCGTTGAGGATA
>JAWZYV010005039.1:0-10718 GCA_038373885.1 Cheiracanthium punctorium | reverse complement strand
GACCGTTTAATTAACGATATTTTCGATTTCATTGTACATTCCTCAAACTGTATCAATTAGAAATATCAAAGAACACTCCAGAAGAAATAAACTATATACAGGTCGATCAAAATTAATGCAACCATTTTTAAAAACATATACATAGCTGCCAACTTGTACGATTTTTCCGTGCAATTAACCACCACTATTTTCCTACAGTAGATCTTATATGAAAGTAAATCTAATAATTTTATGTATGAAGCACACATTTAGAAAATAGTGGTGGTTAATTGTACGGAAAAATCGTACAAGTTGGCAGCTATGCATATAACTATCTATCGTTGTTTTACCTTCTGCTACATGACATGACATGACAAAATTTTACTATAAGGAACACCCAGGTCTTTCAAGGCTACATTTCCAATTTCTTAGTTACAATCTTCTTTTGTTCAAACATTAAATAAATGGCGCCTCCAAGCGAGGCGTAATCACGTCAAGAAAAGCAATTTTTTTAGAATGCCATTAATAAATCAACAATATGTACATAGATAACAATATACACGATTGGTGATGAATAAACTTCAGAAACAAAAATACAAAAACAGTAAGTAGAATAGTGGTTGCAAAGTTCCTAGTCGGTATCTAAGAGTAAGACCGCCTTGGGTCTTTTACAGTTTACTTCTCGGAAATCGTAATATTGCAGCACAGCTAATAGTTCCTACGGAACAATGCCGAGATTGGTGAGGAAATTTTCACTAACCTGATGGACAATTTTTCTAAACGAAGGGATGCCGAGATCTCGCCGAATAGCATTATTAGTCAGGTACCTGTGTCCATGCCGTTTTCGGCGGACAATTGCGTTGTGTTTCCGTGATAATATATCTGGATTGGTTTTGGCAGTATATACCCGGATTCGGCTGTTATAATTGGCTGCAGGAAGCACTATGCACTTATATAATTTTGCTTCATTCTGACGGCTGAGATTAATTTGGAAAAGTAGCTTCTCCAGTTTTTCTGTTGCTCCAACCACTTTGTTTCGGGCATAAAGCACCTGTGCTTTCCAGGTGAGAATTGAGTCAAATCACCGCCTTCTAGAAACACTGCCTGTCAGATTGTGTAGAATTCAATGGAGTAGTGAAACGCGAGTGTACGTACCGTATTTATGCAAGGTATAAATTAATAGTTTTCATTACAAGAACTCTTAACAAATACCGGTGTTGGAATGTAAAATTGATAAAAACTTTGCATAATAACACTTTTCAAATGAAAAACCAAATCTACTAAATTTAGAACTCATGATAAGGGTGTGTGAAAACTTAAAATGATGCTTTCTTTTTAAATAAAATATATTGGAAATGATAATGTCCATATCTTTATGGTAAGCGTATAAAATAACCTGATGTATTCATAGTCACCTGTTAATTTATAATGAGTTTTAGGTAAATTTAGTAGCTTTGTTTCCTTATTTGAAATTTATAAAGACTTAAGTTCTGCAACTAAATTTATATATATATATATATAGATAGATAGATAGATCGATATATTATTTTTTTTAAAGGTGAGAAGCTTGAATGAAAACAAACTATTTTCAAAATAGTCATTAGTTTTTTTAGATTATTTTTAAAACGATCTAGAAGAGGAAAACATATGAAACATCCATAAATGGCATTTATTAACAATGTGTGTTATTATACAAAGTTTTTATCAATTTTAAATACAAACACCAGTATTTTTTAAGAGTTCTTGTAGCCAAACATATTAATTTATACCTTCGAAAAATGCCGTACGTAAGTAGCGACACCCTAGAGCTTCATCTCTCCAATTGTATTTTCCCAATCTGACAAGCATTGTTTGTAGAAGACGGTGGTCAAACATGACACCACTTTCTACTCCATTATGTTCGATTGGTGGTTTAAACGTTTCAGTTTTTAAATAAATCTGGTGGTAATCTTTCTATCCAGAAACGAAATTTTAAAGCATTTGAAGGATGGTTGCTGCAATTCTCTTATAAGTAAAGTATTTAAAAATCAGAAAATACATTTTTTAATGGATTTGTCTGAACTTCAAAGTGAAATAAAATTTGGCTGGAAATTAAAAGCTCCAGAGAGAAAAAAATGTGGATAAAAGGAAGTCCTTGGCTGAAAAGAAAAGAAGCTAAAAAGACTTCTCGCTGTAGAAAATACTCTGCTTCAAAGAACTTTAACAAAGAAACTACAAGCATCGCATTGCACAATTTGTCCGTCAGATAAAGAAAATTGGGTATGAAAATGTAAAGAAACCAGTCTGTCATCAAATGCCTGCAAAGATCGCAGAAAAAAAAAGAAAACTTTCTTGGCTTCCGTAATTAATGTTAAGCAAAGGTAAATACGAGACATGTATAACTTCGGATGAAGCACTGTTTCATCTGTCATCCGCAACTGACAAAACGAAGATACATGATATTTCACGCGAACAGCGTTGCAAAGACGTGGCTGTTTTGAAAAAGGCAAGTTGGCCTTCAGGTGTTATGGTACGGAGGTAACGTCCTGTCAAGACTTAGCAAAACAATTCTTTTGTAGAACCAATGGATAAAATTGATGTTGAATACTCCCAGAATAAAGCTTTGAAGCACAAAGAAAGTAACCGCCTTCAGCCTCACAAAAACTTTTTTTTTCGCCAAGATTCTGCACCATATCTACTGCAAAGTCAACTCTAAAATGCCTGAAAGATAAAAAAAAATAAATTTATTTCCTCCTGGGAAATGGTTACCATCATCCCCTAACTGTGCTCCTTGCGATTGTTTTTTATGGGGATGCTTAAATAAACAATTAAATAGACATAAAGTAAAAGTACTTCAAGGGCTTGAAACAGCAATCAAAGAGGAAGTTTGATAAATACCCTCAAAAAGTGGTTGAAAAAGCTCTTTCGACTTGCCCTAAGCATTTACGTAAGGTGTACTGTACTAAAAAAAAAACACAATGAAAAAATTTCATGTAAATAACTGAATTCCCTAAAAGTTTATGATACTCTGAAATTGGTCACATTATTTTTCAATCAACCTTTAAAAATCCCGCTGGAGTATAACTGCTGCAAAACACGATATTTAACATTCAAACAAGCACGAAATGCGGTTTAGCTCCATGAAAGTACAATATCTTTTTAAATAATGCAACAATAAAACACATATCACTGACAATCATTTGAAAACACGTCAGGACACAATTACGAGCGGTAGAACTTCTAAATAGATAAACAGTGTTAATTTATGTATTCCACTTTATTGAGTATTATATAGCTTTGTGATAATCGCGTGACATTTCAGTTTGACAGGAACTGACACTCTTTATGGAAACATCACTAATGAGTCGCATTTAACCATTTATTCGAATTTATGACAGAATTTCATCGCTCTGACTAAAATGTTTCTGAATCTGATAATTTCTAACTTGATACCAGCTAGATGCTTGTGAGATAGTAACGAGTTATGAATTGAAATATTATCACTTATGATAAAGTTAGTTCTGATAGTCAGATGCGTTTTCTATAAAATATCCCAACCTGTTTTTCTCCTTGTAATGCATACATACCTCACCTTCTCTGCATCTTTATTTCATTCGATTCTTATTTGAACTGCATTGCACAGGTTCACAGTAATAACCTCATCAAAAATGTTTCATTGTAAAAGTGATTGAGATTTTTTTTTTAGAAGTTGCTCACAGGCTATGCATTCACACGAAACGCCACATAAGAATGTGGCTGACGAGATATACAAGCTACGGTGATGACATTTTAGTCACGACCTTATGCAAGTGAAGTCATGTAACCATAGGGGCATTATCATCTTAATCTGAGATAGACATACTGAAATGATCACACTCACTTGGTCACATGACACCTCGAGTGCAGAGGCATGTAATTATTTTTCAGCACCCGCCGTTGCCTGTGTATCTCCTCAGGCGTGACATAAGAACATATGGCTAAGTACAAAGCGTCGTTTGGAAATCTAAAAAAGAAAAATCTGCTTAAATGATGCAAGTAAGCCTTTTTTAGTTTTATGTATGAAGGACTTCGAAGTTTTTTGTTACCGGATATGAAACAAATATTTTTGAGATATTTATAGAAACTCCAATATTCCACATTAATATTGTTAGATCAGTCATTCACACGTTAAAGCGCACACTAAAAAGTCTCCTTTTTACATTTCGAAGTTTGTAGAGAAGTTACCAGAACGCTTTCTTAGGTGAAGTATTTTATAAACAAATCAGTTCTAAATTTAACGCTGTGCTCCTGCTTGCTTTCTGTGAATCCTGTGTCTATCTAAGGTTGACTGCTTATATTAGGAAAAGTTTGCAGAGAACGGGACGCGACTGTTAGAGGAGTCTCCCGAGTGTACTTTTCCTCGAATGCAATGGGTGGGGAGGAATGATAGGTGGCACCACTTATGTTACCCCAAAGAAAACAATTTAAATTAAAATTTTTTATTGCAAGAACTCTTAATGAATACTGGTGTTGTAAATTAAACGTGATAGAAACTTTGTATAATAAAACACACATATAACAACACTTTTCAAATGAAAAACCAAATCTACTAAATTTAAAATTCATGTTAAAGGTGCATGAAAAACGCTTTCTTTTTAAATAAAATATATTGGAAATGTTAATGTCCATATTTTTATGGTAAGCGTATAAAATAATCTGATGTATTCATGATCAGTTGTTAATTTATAATGAGTTTTAGCTAAATTTAGTAGCTTTGTTTTCTTATTTGAAATTTATAAAGACTTACAGTTCTGCAACTAAATCTTTAAACCTTTTTAAGTGGAGAAATTCTTATATATACATATATATATATATATACAAAATGGTGGAGAAGGATTGAATTGAAGACAGACTATTTTCAAAATACAGTCATTAGTTGTTTTAGATTATTTTCAAAACGATCTAGAGGGGGAAAACAAATGAAACATCCAGAAATGGTATTTATCAACAATGTGTGTTATTATACAAAGTTTTTATCAATTTTACATTCCAACACCAGTATTTGTTAAGAGTTCTTGTAATAAAAAAAATAATTTATATCTTGGGATAGGTAGGTAGCTTAAGGGGCGGCACCTATCGTTTCACCTTTCCTATTGAATTTTCCCCAAGATTACAGGCAGTGTTTCTACTCAGACGTCTTAGTACGATGTCCCTAGCGTCCGTATCCAACATCTCTTAAATACGACTGCCTAAGAAATGAAGCTTATACGTCATCACAGGATCGACTGGTATAATAACTTCATAGTTTTACTTTTACAAAGTAAAAATATCTGGTGACTGCTACAAATTGTAGAAAATAGCTTAAGATAAAAATTAAAATACATTCCTTGTAAAAAATAATTTATGATTTCTTTCTATACCATATTACATGATTAGTGATCATTAACATTTTTTGTTTTTCGCAAAATTGAATTTTCAATGTTAAACGTATGTGCCAAGTATTAAGCAGTAAATTTTTTTAAATATTTTTTAAAAAATAGTAACTGACCCAACCACTTAACGCGTAAATTTTGCTATATTTTAAACAGAAAATTACCGTTCACAAAAATTGGTTAGTTATAATCAGGAATACTTGGCACTCATGATGTCATTAAATCATTAGAATGTTTTATGCGGGAGTAAATTCACCGCAAACTTTGAATAGTTTTACTTCGAAAATAAAACTGTGATAGCTTCAGTAAGAGTATTACCAATGATGACGTCAAAGTTTTGGTTCGGTGTTGATGTATCCATTAGTAGTTGTGACAATTTTATGATTTGCATGGAGAAAATTCCTATAATATTCGTTGGTTCAAGCTGAGCAACGTGATATTTTTTTTTTCGAATTACGGCAAATATATGTTTTTGATATAGAGGGTGACTATAATTAAACTCGAGCAGTCTGTAGAAAAAACTATGCCGCGGAATTGCATAAAAAATGGGGTAATGGCATACTGAAATGATGGGAATTTTATCGAGGAAAAAAAACAATGAGTTTCAAAAACCCTCCCTAGGTTGCGTATCATAGCTTTATTGTGAACATAATCTACAAAAGTTTACAAAACATTCTCGATCTGATGTCCACCATTGTCTGCTACCATCTGGAAGTGTAGAATCTCATGTTCGACTGTTGAAAGCAGCATGAACTGGTTAATGTTACGCTTATGGCGTCCTATGCTTTATTTAAGGTTGGAGAGAGATGTGATGGGATCACGGTAGACCAAGGCCTTGAATTATCCCCTCTTCCAAAAGTCGCAAGGATTCAAGTCGGGAGATCTGGGAGGCCAAGCTGAAAGAAATTGCAGGCTGATGATTCTGTCGTCACCGTAATGGCGGCCTAGCACTTGTTTCACACAACGGACGATGTGTGGAGAAGCACAGTCGAACATGTGATTTTACGCTTTCAGATGGTAGCAGACCATGGTGGACATCCTATCGATCATGTTTTGTAAAGGTTTGTAGATTATTTATGTGTACTCAATAAAGTTATGAATACGCCACCTAAGGGTGGTTTTTGAAACTCATTTTTCTTTTCTCGATAAAATTCCCATAATTTCATTCGGCCATTTCCCCGTTTTAATGCTATTCCGATGCATAGTATTTGCCATACACTGTTCACAAATTTCAAGTTTAACTATGGACACCTTGTATTTCTTTATGTAAATGTTTTTACGAAAAGTAAAGCACGTAAAACACTACTAAAGTAAAAAGAATTGTGTTGTTGCGTTGACAAAATTGCCGTTGAAACATTCTGAACTAACGTCACTTTTAATTTCACTATACATCCTGAAAAATGTATCTTTTAATGATTTCAAGAATACTGTGGAAGAAGAAAAATTTATATTAATCACAGAGGAGCATTTGCCGCTGACGATAGTAATAAACATCACACCTAGCGTTTTCAGTCTTGAAAGCACGATATCTTTTATATGAAGCAAGAGTATAACAAATATCATTAACAGTGTTTTCGAAGCAAGTATGAAGACACAATTATGAGTTGTAGAAGAGCTTTTAAATACACAAACTGCGTCATTCTCTAAATTCTGCTTTAGTAAGTATCATTAGACTTTGCGATACCCGTGTTGACATTTTATTTTATCAGGAAGTGACATTCTCGAAGGAAACACCAGCTATATATCTAATACATCTCAGTTAACTGTTTAACGAATTTGTGATTAAGTTTCAGCCACCCAGCGGAGAATTATTTCTCTATCTGTGTTTTTCCAAAGAGGCAATTCCTATAGTTTGTGAGATAGTAGAGATTTATGAATATAAATATATTTATTGGGATAGAGTTTTGAGTGTTTGACAGTTTTACACTAAACCGTTCTCTATTTTTTCACTTTTAAAATAAGGGTACGTAAAGTTCCTTCTACTTTTAATTTATTTTCATTTGTTATGTGGTTTATCATATTTAACTCAAGAACTATATTTCTTAGTAACACTTTCATAGTTAAACCTTGATATTCACAAAATTTACATTAAAATTGAATCCGGAACGTAAAAATCACTAACAAGTAGCTAAATCAGTGCTATATTAGGTACGTGTTATATTATAAGGATATTTTTTTAACTCATGGACATATTTTGCAGTAAAAAATACCGGTTCTTTACATTATTGTTTATGATAACACAACATCACGAAGTATGGTTGGAAGAGATAGTTGTACAGTGTATAGAGGCTTACGTACAAGAATATTATTAGTAATTAAATATACAATAGCGTAATTGCAAACTCTTCCGCATTTATCGGACGATCGCACACCACTTATTTTACCTCAGTAATTTAAGCTTAACAGAAGTCCAAATTTTTAATGTAAAATAGAACTGTTTAAAAATTGTGGTGGAAAATCTTCCGATAAAAACGGAAGAGTTGACAGCTATGCAATATTATTTTACATGCTGTAATAAGATAAGAAAGTTTCAAAATAAAAATGCAGTACAGCTTTTACGAATCACGAAGATTGTATATATATTTTTTATTACCTGTGATAATTATAACATTTTGATGTTTCTCTTAAACACAAAACTGAATTTAGATACAAGGAGAAATTTCTTTTAGAAGTGGTTAGGTTTTCTCATATCTCCTTCACAGATTAAAATCAGTATGTTGAGCAATCCACTCAGTTACAGTTACACTGTAAGATTACAACAAATACTTCGTGTGTAGAAGGCCCGAGTTTTTATCTTGTACTTAAATACCTAATGAAATGATTGGTTCTTTCTCAAATTGTTAGAAAGGGGTTTCTGTTCATGTCCTGAGAATTCTCTGATTTTCCTCTACCACCTAAAATGTAAGGAGTTTTGCAACACTAGCGGCCAACTCTACCAATTTTATCACAGATTTTCTTCCTCTAATTCTTATTTACATAGCTGCCAACTCTTCCAATTTTATCGGAAGATTTTCCACCACAATTTTTAAGGAGTTTTATTTTGCATTAAAAATTTGGACTTATTTTAAGTTTGAATTGTTAAGTAAAAATTAGTGGTGGAAAATCTTCCGATAAAAGCAGAAGAGTTGGCAGCTATGTATTTAGATATTTTAGCTTAAAATAAGTCCAAATGTTCATATGTAAAATAAAACTGCTAAAAGCTTGTGGGGATTGTCTTCCGAAAAAGTTGGAAGCGTTGGTGTTTATGGAATGGGAAGGTTCCAAACCATTACAAGTACTGCTTCCTTTTGTTAGGTAAAGAAAATGCGGAATTTACCTGAGAATCATGCTTCATATAATTTAACACTTTTTCTAAACATGATTTTTCGGCTTAAAATATAACAAATTTTTTGCGGTACGCGGGCGAGCACGTTAATATTTAAAAAAAATATATACTATTTACAAAAAGTGGTTAATTATATTCCGTAGTAGTTGGCAGCTAGGCAATGTTGAAAGTTTTCCAGTGAGAATAGAATCAACACCCTCTAGATATAGAAAGCCTTACAACTCATGTTTCGACGGCATCACTAGATCTTCTTGTACGACGTCATCACAGTTTTACTTTCACAAATTATATCTATTTTAAAATTGTGGTGATTTTTCTCACTCATAAAACTTTTTAATGATTTAAGATAAAAAAGTTAATTTTACGACAAATGACAAATTTTGACCATGACTAATTGTATAACATGATACAGATGTAGATCACAATGTATTATTTTTTATCAGAGAGGCATTTTAATTTTCATCTTTAATTTAAGATATTTTCTAATATTTGTAGCATCCACCAGAAATTTTAAATAGTTTTACTTTTTGAAGGTACAACTAGGATAGCGTCGAAGCTTCAGTTGTTAGGCGTTCTTCAGCTAGCATGTGTTGATAGAGTTCGGTATCGTTCATCTATTTAGTGTAGAAGGTTGTTGGCTGACAGAAATCAATTTTGTTTATATGCATCCTTTAGGGTAACATAAGTGATATATCTTTCGAAATACAATGCTATGCTTTTCTTCATAAAGGAATTTGACATTTGTCGATTTTCTTAACTGGTGTTGAACTTCTTTCAGCTATCATTTTTGTGGGAAAATCAGTCACGCTATGTATAGCTATGCATACTATTTCTTTCATGTATCTTTTGTAATTTACTGGATCTTTTTTAATATGAATCAACCAAACGTAAAATGTTAAGCACTTTTGCATGATTTTATCGCATCTCTCAGTAAATATCAAAATGAAATAAATTATTTGCATTGCATATCAAATTTGTTTTAATGCACAACATTCTCAACATGGCATGTTACAATGAACAAAAATGCAGTTTTTCCCCTTTCAAATATCAATCTCTGCTACTCATACAATTCCACGAAAACTATCTGTCAGTTGCTACAATGCAGTAAAAATACTCTCATTTTGCAAAAATTTCTTTTATATTTTGAGATATTCAAAGTCTGAATGTATTAATTTGAATGATAGAGAATACACCAGTCGCTTGCAAAATATTGCTAACTGATTAATGTACAGGGCATTTACAATTGAAGTGACCCTATTCAGGCTGCCTGTGGAACTTGTTGTGGCAATCGGATTTTGATGAAATTTTATATTTCAGTTAAATGGATCATGGGGAAAATATTTCTGAAATAAAAAATTAGTTCAATTTTGACCACGAGAGCGAATTTTGGCGACTAAAGAAGAGGGGGAGGGGAAATCTGTCAGAAGCATTAAAATTTGTCGAATTACAGCATATGTTTAACGCGCACTCCACTGAAATTAATTACGTGTTGAGAGTGCATTATAGGGTATTCAATGGAAGCATGAAGTAACTCACGAGGGATTTCAGCAACATGGTGTGGTGTGTAATGTTACCTTTTAACTCAGGTAACGTCCTAATTATTCCTCCATCTCTTAATTTCTTTTACACGTTCTTTTAGACCCAAGATGTACTCCATCTTAACTGAAGACTGAAAAAAAAGACTGGAAAGGGGGTAGCACGCCATGTTATGCGCAAGCGTGTAACTCACGAGCACTGGCTTGCTGGTTGAAATTTGAAATAATTTTTTTACTGGGGACATCTTTTCCCGTGGTCCATACAACGTGTATGCCATGTTCTTCTAAATTCAGTTGACAGAACGGGTTTTATAGAGGGTTCTGAATAGGGTCACTTTAATTATAACCACCCTGTAGAACATGATAATGATAAATTATCAATACATGGTTTTGTTGAAATTGTGAATAAAAAATTTACTGCCTCTGTACTTTTAAACGCAACGCAGTCACTGCTTTTAAGAAACGTTGGATATTGTATTGATTAGGTAT
>JAWZYV010005037.1:0-10569 GCA_038373885.1 Cheiracanthium punctorium | reverse complement strand
TGAATCATATTTTTTAAAAAATGAACTGTTTTCTGGGTCTAATCACTAACACTGGCATAAATGAAAATAAATTATTTATCCGTTAAACTTTCAGATAAGTCGAGGCAGCCAATCAAGTCGAAAATAAGACAAAATTGATTTTTAATACTTCATTATGTATTTTTACGCATTTTTACTCACCATCAAATTCTATTGAAGGAAAAAAAATGTTAATTCTATTTAAGGGGGAAAAGGGATTTTGTAGATCATTGTCTATGTTCCCTACTCTTTACCCATTTATCCAGAAATTTATCGATCATTAAAAAATATTGATATTTCTAAAGGTCTTTATACATTATAAAATTATTACATTTATGTACATCTTATTAATAGCACAAAGATATACTAAGTTTTAACGGAAATATATGCGCTCCTACCTGCTTATCCAAACAACACAAGGAACCAAAGTTTATCTGTTGTCCACTAATCCAAACAACACATTCATAGTTTTTAAATGCACATCCTTTTCCATTTTTATTTTTATACTTTTCTAAAACTGAAAAAACATGCTGCACTTTTTCCTGTGTAGGTGCCATTTATGTTCTTTTTCACGATCGCAAATCAAAATGAAGAAATGAAGGAAAGATCTGACACCACAAGAAATAGTTTTAGCTATTCCCTCCCGTGCAACCCTCACTTTCTTCTGGGAAGTCCATTCTTGTCTCTCACCAGTCCAGACTTGGATGAACAGAAGACGACAGACAACAACAACAAAAGAATGGTCATCTAAATATTTTCCCTGGGAAAAAAAATAATACAAGTGAGCTCCTGTCTTCCTCCAAACGTCGGAGCTCCAGAGGAACTTCCTGCCTTCAGGGCATGCCTGTGCCTCCCCGTGAAAATTTTCCCAGCAAGCTGAACAAAAACTAAAACTGGGCAACTGTAATCGTTTTGTAATCGTCCCGTAATCAAAGCGACTACGATTACAGGCTCTTCGATTACGAGTATCTGGCAAATGAAATTTCTAGATCACGATTAGACTACGATTACGCGAAAAAATAAACTTCTAGATTATGACTAGATTACGATTACGTGAAAAATTTAATTGCCAGATTACGATTATATTACGATTACACAAGAAAATGTAATCGATTACAGTCGATTACGATTACACGATTATGATTACACGAAGTCTGGTGGCTTGGTCGATCATGATGAGTTCATCCAAGGCTGTACAGAGAGCCAGGCTTTGGCTGAAAAAATTGAGTGAATGTTAAGGACTTTGTAGTGAAAGTGGCCAGCAGAAGAGCACCCACCAATAGCAGTGTGGGAGGCAGATTTCGATGCATCAGTGGCAATAAAGAGAAAGGAGGGATCAAAGGAACCATAAAAGTCGGCAAACAGCCCCATAACAGCAGTAGAGCAGAAGTCCTTATTTTGGAAAGGAAGGTCATTTATGTGAAGGGACCAGGAGGCTATAACTTGAGGAGACAGGTGATCCAACTTGTTGAGGTGAGCTGCATCGCAATTAAAACGAAAGAAGAGGTCCCTGAGCTCGGGAAGCACGGGGGAGCGGCTAGCAGGAAGTAGCAATCGAGGGGAGGAGAGGAAGGGCCACAAAGGGGACAGGTGTTCCAGGGAAAGATGTTTTATCCAAAACTTGTGGGTAAGCAGATTAATCCTCAGTTATAGTGATGGAGTTCATATGTTTGAAAAGAACAAGGTTAGGGACCCACTGCGGTAGGCCCAAGGCAATCATGAGAGCAGAGGTCTGGAAGACTTCCAGATACTTGAGGAGGGAGGGGCAGAGGGCATACAGGGCAGGGGCACTGTAGTCCAACAGGCTACGGACAGTGGAGAGAGTAATCTGTGCAAGATGAACTGAACGAATGCAAACCTCAGAGAGGAAAGGGCTTTAAGGAGATTGATACATTGGAGAGCCTTTCTTTTCAAATAAGCCAGAGGGGGATTATTGGAGCCACCGCACCTGGAGAAGTGTAAGCCCAGGAACTTGACGACGTCCGACCAGGCAATAATACCTCCATTTAAGGAGAACATTTTGTCTGTGAGACCATGCCTGTGAGAGAGGTTTATTGTGCAACATTTGTCAGGATGAACCGATAGTTTCCAATAATCGTACTACTGGAGACCCAAAAAATGAGTTGGAGTTTAGATTCAAAAACTGACAGGGAAATGTGAGAGCAGAAAGAAAAAATATAATCTTCATATATTGTGCATTCCACGCCAGGTTCGATGACTTCAAAGAAGTCAGACATAAATATGATAAAGAGAAGTGGTGATATGACACTCCCTGTGTGATACCTCTAATGAGAGGGCGCACACTGGATACAGGACCTCTACAGGAGACCCGAAACGACTTGTCTAGTAGGAATTGATGGAGTCACAACAGGCCACGAATAATATGGCCACGAATGTGGAGGCGAAGGCATTTCGATATTGGCCCATCAATATACACAGAGTCATAGGCAGCATGGATGCCTTGAGAAATACCAATAAAGATTCTTTTTTTTTGTATAAGTGTTATCGATGGCAAGAGGAGCTTCCATATTTGACCACAGTGTGTTTTAGTCAACACCTTTAACCCTTTCATCGGCATGTTCATGTGCAGAGTTGAAGGTATTTGGGAATTTTCTCACCCATTTTTAGGATTAATTCATATTTTTTCCCTCTTCTTTAATCTGATGTGAAAGTTAAAGAAACAAGTGTTTTATAAATTTTGAAGGAGAATAGATTAATTATTCATAAAATTAAAAAAAGTTATTCTTATGCTCATTTTTCAAATAACTTTGCGAGTTTTCTTTAAAAATGTGAATGAAAGGCAGACTTGCCAACTTTTACGCTTTACGCGTAAAATTTGCGCATTTCGACTGCTGTTTACGCTTTTACGCATAGAGCGCTTTTTTTTACGCATTTCCGGATATTTTCTTCCTAACTTGTGTATATTTCTTTAAAAGTGAAATTGATATTAAAAAGAAATGTATTAGGTTTTAAATTGAAATGATGTTCTATGTTAGGGCCTTTTTGCCTTTTCAATATGGATCTAAGTGGTAGCATCGGCACCATGATCCACATCGCACATCCATGTTGACACAATGCGCATCAAAATATTTTTCTTTGTTGCCACTGAGGCAAAGAAAAAAATCTTTTCCCACATGCGACGCCGAGTATTTCTTAATTGGTTTACCCAGTCATGACGTCATAGAGTAGAGCGAATGGGAGAATCGTTTACTAGGGAGTAGGTCTTTCTCCTGTGACTTGTGCGTCTCACGTCACGTGGTGTTCTTCGTTATCAGCCATCAGCGCGCGCCCGCTTTGCGGTTAAGTGGTAGACGCAGATGGTAGTATGAGCATACTTCGATTGCTTTTCTGAGGATTATTTTCGATAAATGATCACTGGCACAGCATAACTTATAAACAAAGTTATAGCAAAGAATGGGTATACAGGGGGTCGCACTGCCGATCGCCAACGTTGCAAATTGCGGAAATAAAATTAGTTTGGCGAAAGAAAATACGTTTGGGCGAAAATATTGACAATTGCTTTTCTTAATGATGTCCGGAAAAATCTAATTTGGCGAAATGTTAAAAAGAGCCAGCGCAACCCCTAGGGTATATATAGTATCATATGTCAAAGGAGCGAAATTTGCTTATTGTAACGTGTGCCAGAGTGATTTCAGCATTTTTCATGGAGGAAAGTATGACATTTCTCGCCACTCGAGTTCGTCAAAACACAGTGAAAATTTGAAACGTGTTAACAGCAGTAAAAGTCTACAAACATTTTTCAAAGAGGACGGACAGTCCAGTGGCAGATTAATGCAAGTTTCTCGGGGGTGGTAAGTTAGAAGATTGACATATACATCCATTTTATGGAAGCAATTTAGGATCTTTTACATTAATTTCTTTTTTCTCGGGGGCCGGTCGCCCCCTCCGCCCCCCTTTAATCCGCCCTTGGGACAGTCGGACGTTATTCATGCAGAACTGTTATTTACATCTTTCTTGATCGAATACAATGTTCCTATTTCAGCAGCTGACTATGCTGAATGTGAGAGGGTTTTCAGTATTATTCGGAAAAACAGAAATGAATTCAGGTGCAACTTGTCTATTAAGATTTTGGAAAGCCTTCTTATTAAAGATTTTTACTTCAGATTTTCTGAATAAAGCAGAAAAAGCTACTGCTGCTTCTTTGAAGTCAGCACAGTCAGAGTTTTTTCAAGCCAGTTAAGTGATTATAATTAATAAATTGTTAATCACAAGAAATCTGGAAAATGGTGTATTAATTGATTTGCCTTTTATTCAACAACTTCATTTTCTTTTATTGTTATTAGCTTTATTTAATACTTCAAACAAATAATTGTGATATAAAATGCATTAAAAATAATACTCGTGCATTCTATGGTGAAAAGTAAAAAATAACGCTCATGCGTTGTATAGCAAAAAGTGTCGAAATTTCTGTTCGTGTGCTGTTTTACACATTTTGATTTTCCAGGTTGGCAAGTCTGGAAAGGTAAGTTTATAAGCTAAATATAACTTAGAATTAATATACTATGTTGAAAAAAAAATACTTATCCCTTATTACTGAACACTTTTCTGTAAGAAATGAAATTGCAATCTCTCATGAAGGGATATGTTTAGACTAAATCTTATCATTAGTGAAGTCATACATTAGCAGGGACGTAGCCAGAAATTTTTCATGGGGGGTGGGTTACGACTACTACAACTCATATATATATATACGTGTGTGTGATAATGTACTGAAGAATATGCATTTTGTATGGCAAAAAATTCCTCATGGGGGGGTTATGACCCCCCTAAACCCCCCCCCCCTTGGCTACGCCCCTGCATTAGTATAACTCATTTGTATATGACACAATTGTCAAAAAGAAAAAAAAATTGATTTATTACATAATAAAAGGTGATAAAACCCAGACAAAAATCGTAACCTTTTTTCTCCCAATTTTTTTACCTAGGGGATGATAAAAGTATATTCTGTCTTTAAATATATTTTTTCTTATAGCTTTACAAAAAATTTCAAACTAAGTAATAGCCCCGAAAAATTAACATGCTTATTTTGTTTTAATTGACCATTTTTGGTTCCAACATCAGATATAATTTTGATTTATCACTTTAGAAATGGTGGGCAAAATTGGTGCCTGTCCCCCTCCAATGTCCCTACATGTGCGTTATGTGGTAAATCAAGTCAAAAAAGAAATTTTTCATTTTTGGTATAGTGTTTTTAAGGCAAATGTACATGAGGGTTATCTGCTTAGGGAGGGATGGATTCCTTAGGCAGAGGACTTTTTATGCATTATAATACCCATTCCCGTTACATCTAGAGAAAACCACCCCAAACTCCAGACCATTAGATCAGTCGCTTGGTATGTCATCGCCTTGGACCTTCACTTTCAGCCGTCTACTAGGTTCAGTGCCTTATCTGTTCTGCCATGGTGGGGCCTAAATGGTTAAGCAAAACTGGGGCAAAATAATGCATAATTGCTTTTATTTGTATATTAGCTTTATGAATGTACATGGTAAAATAATTTAAATGTATATATTACTAGCTGTGGGCCCCGTTCTTTGCAGGAGAATGAATGGATTTTTTTTTTTTAATATTATGGTTTGTTGTAATTACTATTTATCATAATAATTAGATATAGCAAAATGGATATCGCATAAATATTATCTGTGTTCAATAATCTTGCATACAGAAGTTCATGGCGATTGTTTGAACGGTGAAGATGATGATTCCGCACATTGCTATCTACTGACAAAGTTATTGAAAAATGGATAGCATCAAAATACTCATGTTCAAATATTTATGTGTACCAATTTTCATAGCCAACAGTCTAAAGGTCAAGATATGATGCAGTGCCATCTAGTGGCGAATTAAAGTAATAATATGCTACAGCACCATCAAAAGCGAGTTATAGCAAAATTTATAATGTGAAGTTCTCAGTGTTAAAATATGTATGTACACAAATTTTCAGAGCGGTCAGTTGAACAATCAAGAAGTTAATTGCTGAAGTGCTATCTAGTGGCGAGTTAAAGTAATAATGTGCTGCAGTGCCATCTAATGGTGAACTACAGCCAAATGAATACTAAAAATATATTGTCTCTCCTCAAATGTGTCAGTATCCCAATTCTTAAAGTTAATGGGTCGAACGGTTTTGAAGTTGGTGTGCTGCATCGGCATCTAGCGGCTAGTCATAGCATAAGTTTTCTCAGTGCTGAAATATCTGTGTGTACCAATTTTCATCGAAATCAGTTGAACCGTATTTTCGTAGCAAGCAGTTGAATGGTACAGAAGGCGAGCTAGAGAAATGGATGCAGCAAAAATATTTTTAGTGTTCAAACATCTATGTATACGAATTTTCGTGGCAATCAGTTGAATGGTTTGAAGTTATTGGTTTGAAGTGACATCTAGTGGCAAGTTATAGCAAAATGAATAATGCCAAAATGTTCTCCACGTTCATATATCTATCTATACCAGTTTTCATAGCAATCAGTTGAACAGTCTTTATATGCTGCACTGTCATCTAGCGGCCAGTTAAAGTAAGAAGTTGATACGTTGCAGCGCCATCTAATGGTGAGTTAAAGTAATATTGTGTTACAGCACAGTGAAGTGGTGAGTTATAGCAAAATGGATAACATGAAAATATTTCAGTGTTCAAGTATCTAAGTATATCCATTTTCATGGAGATCAATTGTCCAGTCAAGAAGTTGGTGCTGCATTGCCATCTAATGGCGTGTTAAAGTAATAATGAGCTGCAGTGCCATCTAGTAGTGAGTAACAGCTAAATGAGTAGTTAGAATATATTCTGTGTGCTCAAATGTGTAAGTATAAAATTTTTTATGGCGATCAGTCGAATGGAATCTTGCAATCGGGGAAGTTGGGGAAAAGCTTAGTTTCACATGTGGCTGAAAATGGAAGTCACCCCTCAAGACTCATTTATTGCGAACCCAGGAAATAGGGAAACTGATAAGAATGTGGTACTGTGTAACAGGGGTCATAATTTAAGCAGCAAAACATCTCATTAGCAACAGGTGCCTATGAACTATGACCTAGAACTCCAGCTCTTTCTGTTTCCCCTATCAGGGTCACTTTTTCACCCCGCTCTTCACATTGCAGTGAAAAGCTGTGGGCTGAGTCAGACAAACTATCTATGGTACGAATTTTTTGTTCTCTTCATCACCCATGATATCCGTGGATAAATCTTTGGGATGATACTCTGCCATAAGCAAGAGTGATTTAATGATTAAAGGAGTGATATTGTGAAACATGCTCTATTTTTCGGGTTTGGGACAGTTCACCGACAGGACATTTCACCGACACCGATTCACCGACTGGACATTTCACCGACATGGATTTTTCACCGACTGGACATTTCACCGACATAGATTTTTCACCGACTAGACAAGTCACCGACACGGATTTTTCACCGACTGGACATTTCACCGACATGGATTTTTCACGGACTGGACATTTCACCGACATGGATTTTTCAGCGACTAGGCATTTCACCGACACGTAATTTTCACAGACTAGACATTTCAACGACACGGATTTTTCACCGACAGGACATTCACATGAACATTTCAGGCACTTTAAAATGGACTAAATTTTCAACATTACGACGACAGGCCAATTCCCACATAGTTTTAATTAGTAATACATTTAACAAAAAATCTCCCATAAGGAGAGCAGCTAATTATGATTCTTTTTTCTCAAAAATTTATCAATATATCTAAAAAAGATTTCTTTTGTACAAATCTAGAAAGTTTAGGCGTTTAAAGCAGGGCCGTGACTATAGTTTATTTATTTTTGTTGGGGTGGGAGGTAGGGGGTTGCCAAAAACACTCGTATGAACCATAATTATACGTGCGTAATTAAAATTAAATACGTATTAATTATGCATACGTAATTAATTAACATTAATCAAATTATATCATATATAAAAAATAATTAAGTACATATTTATTAACTTTGTGTAATTAAATTAATTACGTAATTAAAACTCATTTATATAATTAATTTGTGTATTACAGTAAAAGAAGATTTGAGAAAAACAATCGTACTGAAAGTGTGTTTTTTGATAACAATATACGTCAAATTTTCTAAGGGGGTGTGAAGGGGGGAGTACATCCATTCCATAGCACTGTTTCTCTCAATATATTAAAAAACACTGTACAGTACCATAAATAAGCTTATATATTGTTATACGGCCTTGTCGGTAACTAAGTTCAGGCAAACAGGGAAAAATGGGAAGTTGGTTATATAGCTTTTAAACTTTCGGAAAAACATTAATTGGGGATTTTAGTTGTATGAAACAGAAAAGTTCCTTATGCGGGAAAAAATTTATAAAGTTTTGAAACTCCAAGAAAACACTAATTGGTGACAGGACATTTTGCCGACACCGTCTCACTCTAGGGGAGGAGGCTCGAGCTCCTGAAGCCTCAGCCATGGATCCGCCACTGATATGATATCAACAATTTCAGATAATACGTATGTCTGTG
The DNA here is from genome assembly GCA_038373885.1 of Cheiracanthium punctorium. Taxonomy (NCBI): domain Eukaryota; kingdom Metazoa; phylum Arthropoda; class Arachnida; order Araneae; family Cheiracanthiidae; genus Cheiracanthium; species Cheiracanthium punctorium. The sequence goes on along the minus strand of JAWZYV010005037.1, from coordinate 2,061 downwards.
AAAATCCACGTCTGTAAAATGTCCTGTCGGTGAAAAATTCGTGTCGGTGAAATGTCCACTCGGTGAAAAATCCGTGTCGGCGAAATTTCCGTGTCGGTGAAATGTCCAGTCGGCGAAAAATCAATGTCGGTGAAAAGTCCATGTCGGTGAAATGTCCAGTCGGCGAAAAATCCATGTCGGTGAAAAGTCCATGTCGGTGAAATGTCCAGTCGGTGAAAAATCCATGTCGGTGAAATGTCCAGTCGGTGAAACGGTGTCTGTGAAATGTCCTGTCGGTGTAATGGGTGTCGGTGAAATGTCCCGGACCGCTATTTTTCACATATTTAATTTCCTGCCACTGAAGAGAGTGCAACCAAACAAGTTACTTGTTATTTTGTTAGACGCTCTTGTGTTTTGTCTGTGAATGTGAAGACCAATGAAACTTCTTGTGAATTTAAAAAAAAAATTAGTCTGATTACTTTAATTGCTTATTTCTTGATAGATATATTATTAAACAACTTAGTGGTTAAGTGTTACTGTTGTCTTAAACAGTGGCTGTTTTTGAAAAATGAAATTGGGGAAAGAAAAATTTAGGAAATTGGCACCGACTCTTTTGTCATTATTAGTAATTCCTCACTCAAATGTTGAATGCGAGTGAGTATTCACCTTATGAGAAAGATTAAGACCAACTTCAAATCAAGTAGATTAGTCAGCAGTTTTATAAAAAAGCAAAGTCTGCTGTTACATCACATCTTAAGTTTTAATTTAAGAACATTTTTGAAAATTTAAAAAAGTTGTTTCAATAAATGAGTTTCAAGTGCTATCAATTTGTTTTGCAGTGTGTGCCTAAATGTACATGGTTTCTTATACATCAAGCATCTGCTTGTTAGTTTTTTTAATTGTTGGCTAACAATTTTTTATTACTCCCTAAATTTGTAAAAGATCTCCCTAATTTTTTAAAAAATATCTCTTAATTTTCATTCGCTAAATATGGCAGCTATGGAGATATGAAGGCTAATTTGAAAACAACGTTTTGGTCTTTTACCCCATTTTGGATACAAATTCTAAAAAAGCCTGAAATAATTTTTAGATATATGCATATGCTTTATATTGAAGTAAGAATTTCACTTCCCCAGTGAGATGTGAGAAGAACATTTTGATTCCCTATCCTTGTTTGGGTACTAATTCTAAGAAACTGAAAATAATTTTTAGGTTTTCTACATTTTAAAGGAAGATTTTATGGCTATCTCTTTCCCATATTAATAGCCCCACCAGTGGCCAAGTGCATTAGTGCTTTTAACTGTTAGATAGGTGTTTGGTTCAAACCCAGGTTGTGCAACACTCGGCCTAGCCATTTGAGTTTCCATGGTTTTCTCCAAAACTCTTGTAAATATGTGTTAGAACTCCTTAAAAAGTTCCCCATGAAGGTTAATCCTTCTCGCCATTGTGTAGATCCTTTGTGTAGATAATCAGTTGTAATCCCTCATTTCATTTCTTTTTCCCCATTGAAGAATGAAGAGAAATTTAAAAAGAATTTTTTGGCTTCCCATCCCTGTTTTTCAACCAATTATTTAAAATAAGGACCAAAACTGAAAATAAGTATTTCTTTTACATCTCGAGTTTAAGTTCTTGAAGTGAATTTTTAATTCAATTGCGAGTCTATTTGGCGTTTTGTTGTCTTAGTAGTAAATTGTAGTTTTGCAAATTTCCTTTCATAAGAATGCATCTGATAAAGTATTTCTTGTATTTCTTCTGGTTTTAGCAACAAGAATTTGAATACTGTACCAGTGGATATAATTGAAACTGCAGCTGAAGCAGGTGTCACTAGCATTGATTTGAGTAAAAACAACATAACTGAAATTTCAGACCAGTAAGTGGTACTTTGCTTAATGAATTTTTTATAATCTTAAAGTAGAATGTGAGGAAGTTATTCTTTTATTACACATATTGATCAATACATATTTTATAATACATTATCTACTTTTTAATATAGCTAGCTGTGAATTTTGTTTACTAATCTAGTTCCCCATGTTGAACTAGAAAACTTAATACAATGATTAAAAAAATTGTGTTGTATGCCCA
>JAWZYV010005036.1:0-11114 GCA_038373885.1 Cheiracanthium punctorium | reverse complement strand
CAATTTTATTTTGGGAAAATCACAGTATTTCAGAAAGTCACTTTGATCAAGTGGCTGTCATAGAATGACTTACTGGTGAATTCTTGTGAACTGTGCAAGACTGCTCTCCAAGTTTTTAGAATTAATGAAATTCTAGAAACTTGGAGTTCAGTTTTGTCCTGAAAGTTTGACTTGTTACTGAAACTTTTTACATATACCAGACTTTCAAGCTTATGAATCTGACAATAAGCGGAGTTTCTGCAACACTGGTGTCAGAAGTGCGGCTGTAATTTTCCATTTAATGACTTTGACAAAAAAGATTTAAAAAATTCAGAGAGTACAAATTCAGAGATGTGAACAAGAACTGATATTTTTACTCAAGATTCTTTTATACATTTTTAAAATTCTATTTTAAGTTAACATTTTTCTAATTTTATTTTTAATTAAGGTTCCTTTAGTTTAAATGGCAAACTGGATTTCATTAATTTTATTTTTTAATTCATATAGAATTCAAATGAAAAAATAATATCTCAATGTTTATACCACCTACACAAGTAAGGTTATTTAAACTAGTACTTGTCCACCTGCTTTAAAATTAGTTTTGCTGTTCTTCATCTCTTCATCTTTCATGGGGACCACCTAATTTTGGTTGAGTAAGAAGGGAAATGCAAAAGTAAACTGAGCAGCCAGATATCTAAAACCAGGGATCAATGCAGGTAAAATTTCGGTCCATTTTATGGTCCCTTCGTAAAATTACAAGAAATTAAAACGGCCCCTTCACAAAATTACAAGCAAATAAAATGGCCCCTTCACAAAACTATAATGGATTAAAACAGCCCCCTCCACAAAAATAGAATCAATTAAAACAGCCCTTCATTGGCATTTTACTGTACATTTTAATTTGTTTTTTAAATTATTTTAAGAAAAAAAAGTAACTTTTATAAAAATTGATGTAAAAATCCACAAAAGTAATGTTGAAATTCACAAAAATAGATAGTATAATTTACAAAAATAAACAGTTTTTACAAAAATAGGACACCAGAAAGAATTCCTGGATCAACCCCTGAAAACTCATATTTGTGAATTTAATACTACACTCTGGTAATACATTTTTGCAAAAAAATAGTAGTCACATTTCTTTCCAAATGGGGCAGCGACAATTCATTATAAAGGGCTTTTGCTTCTGAGGAAAGGGACACTTTTCTCAGCATTTAACTGATCCTTTCCATGTATGTTCTTTTAAAGAAGGACTTTTGTTACCATTTTTCACGATAAGTCTTCCTTGATGTTTACTTATTTTATTTTGTTAAAATTTAAAAAAAAAACTGCTTCTAAATTGGTAAAAAATATTTTTGCATGAATCAGAATAATTTTGAGAAAAATTACAAATGAATTAATTTTTATGATAACTTTATTACTGTTGTAAAATTCTAAAAAAGTAGTTAAAGAAAATTACCACCTTCTGTTTCTTTTGCTCTCTAATCTGTGCGATTATTTCATCTAGAGTATTTGCTTTACGCTTCACATATTTAGTCACATCATTCCACATATTATTTTGGAAATTATCATCATCTTGAAAGGTGAAATTTGATGAAAATTCTAATTTTTCCTCATCTTTTTCATCCTGTAAAGAGATCATTTATTATGAGCAAAATGTACACAAAAGGAATATATAACTATGATATAAAGGGTAACATTGAATTCATGAGACAAACATTAAGAGTGGATAAAATACATATGAAGAAGCACTTTTAATGCAGAAATAAAAGGTGCATTGTGTGTCAGCATGATGGGTTTCCAGCCCTTTTTTGCAATAATGCACTTAATTACCTCAATGCCCCATTTTGTCTAGGATAGACTAGTCGAGTGGACCAGTTGCTGAATAAAGTTCCGCTGACTGCAACCACAGAAGAGTAAGAACTGGAGTTCTCACTGTCAGTGGAACTTTATTTAACTAAAACGGTGTTAACATTTTTTGCCCAAAATGTGCATCATGATCGATAAGTACCGCAAATCGATAAGCAGATCGATATCAATTTCAATTGAATTATCCAATGTCCAATTTCAATTGAATTATAGAAATTCTGAAATTTGGAAGTCCAAATTTAGTAAATTCTACTGTATGTACTTTACATATCCTTCAAGTTTGGCCCATGAATTCAGAGGCACCTGTAGGTACATGTAAATTCAAGTATATTCGTACAAATACAATAAAACCTAACTAAAATCACTCTACCAAACCAAAATCTCACCAAAAGTAACTCCAAGCCTATACTGCCAACACTGCTTATCAAGAATTGCTTGAATGTCTGGGGTCCTCCAACAACCCCCTTTGATATGTTAAGGGTTAAGATATGAAATAATTATAACTTTGTAAATTAACACGGACCAAAATGTGTGTCCTGCTCGATAAGTGAATGTTGTGTGTGTTAATTTACCAATTATTGTGTGTGTGACCTCATCCATCCAGCCTTTCAAGTGTGCACACATTAAAACTCCGCATGCACAAAATTTTGAATGTATTAGCGAATTATATACAGAAATTTTAATCGAATTTTTAACATTTAAGGAAGATGAAATACAGCTGCCCTAGGTTAACACTAAAGGTTAAATGCCGTTTCTGCAGAGAAGAATTAAGGGAGCAAAATTATAGTTACATTTACAACGAAAACATCCAAACGAAAATGGTAACCCTACTGATTTTGTAGATAGTTTTTTATTATCTTACTATGCTCAACAGTTTTTTTGTGATCAGACACAGATTTTAATTTTAAATAGGTTTTACTGAAATAATTAAAACTTTGTAAATTAACACATGGACCAAAATGTGTGTCCTAAACGTGAAAAGAACGTTTTGGGCAGCCACCCCTATCTGGGTTCGAATTTTTAAAAATCGCTTCTTAAATGACGCCTTGAGCACAAAAGCTGTAAGCAGCAGCGGATCCAGAAAAAAATTCTGGAGGTGGCACAAGACAATTTTTGTCACATTTCCTTATAGAATGACTTGAATTTACAAAATAAGTCAATCTTCTATAGTGTAAACTTCATTCATCTGGGGGGGGGGCACGTGCCCCTGTGCCCCCCCTCTGGATTCGCCAATGGCTGTAAGTTCCTAAAATTTCATATCTCCGGTATATTTGACTGGGCAGTGATCGTCAGTCAGTCAAGACATCTTCCCTTATGTAGAGAGATTGAAATCTTTCAAATTAATTAAACTGTAACTTAATGTAGTACATACTTTCTTGCTTCAAACTGACGTTTCGAATTTTTTTTTTTTGCCACTTAAATAATTTTAAAGTAACTTAAAAGTGACTACTATTTCGCTTTACTCATTGCCTGATCAAAAAGTTAAGGAAAAGATCGAAGCAAATTTAATGTTATAAAATTATGAATTTAATAATTCGAGCAACAGAAAATAGTGTGACCGAGATATCCTGACTTCTGTCCGTTAATAAATACGAAATTGGAGAGTATCGTTACTGTTCGGAGAGCGGGGACATCTTCAATAGATATTCAGTACGAATGGACCCCCCTTCTCTATCCTCCGTATACAATTACTGACCACTGGCCCCATGAACACAATGACAGATTTTTAGAGTCATTACAGACTTTCTACTCTTTTTTAAGGAATTCGTGTTTCTGGAATCATGTTTTCCTTTCATGATGAAAAAAATAAGTATGGAAAAAATCATTCTTTTTTCTAAAATATTTCAATTTTGAGAATAAATGTTGGAGTGTGGATATGTCCCTTTGCCCCTCTCTGGGTAAGCCAATGTTGCTGGTATTTCGTTATGCTGTAAGAATTGGGTTTGGCTCAGCAGCGTAGCAAGTGTTATTGGTGCCTAGAATGTCCTTTAGTTTGCTACCCTTTTCTTCCTAAGTTTGCTGTTTTTCATCCCTCTTCCATCCTCATTTAGGCCTTGTTGACTTTTGAATTTTAAGTTTCGGCATTCTGCTGCATCATATTTATGGTGTTTAGCTTCCCGCCTGTCTCCACCACTGATTCGATACATATAACTAGAGTTTTGCGAACTTTTGCTCGGATTGTAAGAAGAAGCAAATGTTTTGGGATTGTTCACTGATGATTTAAATGCTTATTGCGAAAATAGTGAAAAAATGATAGAGGGAGAAAAATATAACATTTAGTTGGGTTTTTTTTTTTTATGTAAAATGAACGTTTTTCTACATTTATACTAAATGGTAGCAAATCAATAAATAAAAAATCAATAACTATTATCGATATTCTGAAAGCCCTGACAGTATTTTTCTAACCTAAAAATTACCCTTTAACAAATGAAGACTTCAATGAGTATGGTGTTCAAAGTTTAAACGCAATTATTGATTATTTTTAAGGCAGAAATGTGAAAATTTTACGAAGAAATGAACTGCTAACTAACTTTTTGCAATTGAAGTGTTTAGCCGTGAATGTTAGTTAAAACCTTGGACTTGCAAGATTTTGGCACAATCGTCATAAAGGACTACAGTGAGGATTTACCTGCTTCAGTTTTAAAAACTGGCTAAAACTACCTTATTAATTCCAGCCGCTGAAACATGGCTTCTCTTGTATGAAGAGTATCAAAACTAATCTAAGAAATACAGAAAAGAAACTAAAAAAATCTTATGATGATTTCATTACAAAGGGCTAAATTTAAAAGAAGCAAATGGGGTTCTTTCCTAAGTAAAAACCGTTTCAACTTACTTCCCATTGTTATGTTATATCACGTATATCTGATTAAAAAATACAAAAAACTTACTTCACTATTTTCATCCTCGGAACTTTCCACAACATCACCTTCTTCAATTGTCCGAATAAGTCCATATTCATTCAAAAATTTTGACATTTTAAAAACTATTCATTTGATATGAACAAGACAGATTAGTAGACGTAGTTTGATCTACGTAAAAATTCTGATTTCTATATGTTAAAATCTTATTTGATGCCAAAGCACATGCAAACTTTAGGAACTGATGTAAACACGACAAATGTTGCCATATTTACTTACTAATCATATGCATTTCATTCAAACTAAGGGCGTGTTCAGGATCCTAGACCAACTAATGTGAGTCATAGCCATTAATGTTTGTTTCCCATACTGCGTCAATCCGCGAACGACATTGTGTTTGTACTTGTGTTGTATTCCGTGTTACAAGAACTTGAAACTGTAATATGCTGTGAAAATGGGTGGTTGTACTGAACCATATTGTTCCAATCATTCGAGAAAATATTTCAAGATGTTTTGGTTTTCATTGCCGAAAGGAAGAAGACTGAAATGCAGAAAAACCAGCGGGAGAATTGATTGAGAACGAGGCACATAAGCTCAGTGATGTATGGCAAGCAGAGGCGTAGTGAGGGGGTACAAGGGGATCTATCATGCCCCCGAGCTCAGCGTGCAAACGGGTGCCACATCGTCCGTAAGACAAAGAAAATTTGACAAAAAATAAGAGGTATCGTGCCCCAGGAGACAGTTTTCTCGCTACGCCCCTAAGCATGTGATTGTTTGTAGGGGAAGGGGGGCAAGTCAAGGTTCCTGTTATAGAAATATACTATACTAGCTGAAGGCTCTGTTCTTCCCACGGAAATGAATGGATTTTTCTTTATACTACGATCTGTTGTAATTGCTATTTATCATAATAAATTTCTATAGCAAAATGGGTATCGCTTAAATATTATGTGTGTTAAATAATCATGCACAGAATTTCATGGTGACCGTTTGAACGGTGAAGAAGATGATTCGGCGCAGTGCCATCTGCTGTCAAGTTATTACTAAATGGATAGCACCAAAATATTCTCATGTTCAAATATCTGTGTGTACCAATTTTCATAGCAAACAGTTTAACGGTCAAGATACGCTGTAGCGCTACCGCTATCTAATGGCGAATTAAAGTATTAATACGCACAAAGGGCAAGTTATCACAAAATGGATAAAGCGAAAATATTCTCTGTGTTCAAATATGTATGCATACCAATTCCCAGAGCTGTCAGTTGAACGATCAAGAAGTTGATTACTGCACTGCCATCTAATGGTGAGCTACAGCCAAATGAATACTAAAAAAATATTCTCCACGTTCAAATATGTAAGCATCCCAATTCTTAAAGTTAATCGGCGGAACGGTTTTGAAGTTGGTGCGCTGCATCGGCATCTAGAGGCAAGTCATAGCAAATGGATAGAGTAAAAGTATTCTCCATACTCATATATCTGTGTGTACCAGTTTTAATCGAAATCAGTTGAACAGTATTTTCACAGCAAATGGTTGAACGGTACAGAAGGCGAGTTTTAGCTCAACGGATGCGGCGAAAATATTCTTTTCGTTCAAACATCTATGTTTACGAATTTCCATGGCGATCATTTGAACTGTCCTGAAGTTATTGGTTTGAAGTGACATCTAGTGGCAAGTGGCAAGTTATAGAAAAATGGATAGTACCAAAATATTATTCGTGTTCAACTAGCTATGTATATCAATATTCATAGAGATCAATTGTACGATCAAGAAGTTGGTGCGTTGAGTTGCATCTAATGGCGATTTAAAGTAATAATACGTTGCAATGCCATCTAGTACTGAGCAACAGCTAAATTAATAGTTAGAATACAATCTCCGTACTCAAATGTATAATTATAAAATTTTTATGGCGATTAGTCGAACGGTATAGAACTTGATGCGCTGCGGCATGTTATAGATTGAACGGATAGTGTAAAAATATTCTCTATGCTGAAATATCCATGTGTACCAATTTTCATCAAAATCGGTTGAACTGTATTTTCACTGCATGTGCTTAAACGGAATAGAATTCGATGTTCTGCGGGGCCATCTTGCGGAAAATATATATAGAAATGGATAATGCGAAAATATTCTCCGTGTCCAAATAAACACAAATAACGAGCAATGGCCGATCTCGGCTTTTCACCCAAAAACGGGGAAACTTCATCGGTAACTGGTACAAAATGTCCTCTCGGGGGGCCATCAAGGCGATCATCATTTTCCGATGACTGTGATGAAATAAAGAAAAATAACCGACGAGAAGCCGATAAACTGTTTAAAATATATTTCATAATAAAAAATAAATGACGGGCAGAAAAATTTTCAAAAAATGTCCGTTCTGTGTACTATTTTTTTGTTTTTTGTCTGCTAACTTTCCGTTTTTCTGAAAAACAAATGGAGGATATCGACTCCTTGGGTTTGAGGCTATAAAAGTCACGTGACGGTGGAAAACAAACAACCATTTCTCCATAGGTTTATGTGCTGTACTTCTGGTAATAAGCGTAAAATTAAAAAAAAGAATAATTATGCCTCTGTATTGTGCTGCCTATGGATGTTTCAATACCTCTCTGAAATCTGTACATGACTACCAAAAGATATCTTTCCGCAGATTCCCATTTAAAAATGCTGACATATAAAAACTTATACGAAGCTATTTAAGTCACGTGTCGATAGAAAACACGCACTGCAGCCTATCAGCTTACAGGTATACTCATCAACACAGCCGAAAGGTCACGTGTTCGTGGAAAAATGACGTCGCACCGATAAACCTCATTCTTCCTCCACCAGGCCCGAACCCTGAGAGTACTGAGTCACAGACTGGCGCTCTACCCTAAGGCCATCCAGACTTGTCATGTACAAGCCAAAGGTTGAATTATTGGTTATTTTAGTCTCAGATTGGGACCTGGGGTGAAAATTTGACAAAGTGATGTTCAGCTATTTTTAATAATAGTCAAATCCTTCGCTTGGTAAGAAATTAATTTCAATTTTTACCAATGTATGTAAGTAGCAACAACATTCAAAATTAATAATTAAAAGATAATATTGCAAATTGTATAAAAATTTTACCGTGATTTTAACTTTCACATTTCTTTGATAACTTTTAAAAATTAACTGATTTCTCTTCTTGCTGTTTACATTAATGAGGCTTCAAAAGAGTTGCTCATTTTAATGAAGTTTCCGTTATTCTTATAATGTACCTTACGCTCAAATACATTTTCTTTTCTTTTTTTAATTATTTAAATATTACAAACGATTTTATATAATAAACACTTACAAGTTTGTTTGTTTGTTTTTTTTTTTTTGTAAATATTTCTTTTTAAATCCAAATTTTGTGGGAGGGAGCAAGGGGGGGGTCACATCCCCCTGCCCCGTCCCGACTCCCATATAAGAAAATTGAAGTAAATTATGAGATTAATTCAAGAATTGTTCAAATTTTCCTTGGATTATGCAAAGGCACATCTAAATTACGCAAATATTTATAGGAATTTTGGTAAAATGTAAACCACTGGGAGAACTGCAAAGCCCGATGACTATAGAGCTGCAGTTTCGGATAAAAAAAATGTTTGGCGGTTTCTCATCGGCGAAACTGCTCGTCTAGATCATCTCTATGCATGAATAAAAATTCATCTATTGCAGAAAATTAAAAGTGGATGAGCGCCTATGCGGAAAACAAGCAATCATTGCTACTTGGGTAGGTAATGGCGCCCGTGATTCGAACATTTTGTTAAAGCAGAACCACCCAGTTTCGAAAATATTGCAGTTTCAAATTATTGCACTCCATACATCACAAGTACAAACACAGTGACACTCGTGGATTGATACAGAATGGGAAACAAAATCTGGCAGGTATAATTCAGCCTGTATTAAAAGAGTTCCAAGTCTAGGTAGAAGTCCTTTTTTCCAGGCTTAATCATATCATCCAATGTTTTTTCCCATTTTATATCAATCCACACGCGCCGTTGAATTTGTTCTTGTGTACTTTAGCGATGATTATGACTGACTGGCTGAAAGAACCGGTGTGGCAATTCGGACAGACAGTTACGGCCACAAGCTATTCGACACAGTTCTATAGCGTTTATTCAAATTTTTAAACTAATAATGCACCAATAGTGCACTTAAAATTGTATGTAGAGACCTAAAATAAAGCACATTTCGTCCAAAACATCAATTCATCAATTTTAATTCACATTAAAGTTTTTTTTAATTTTAACTTTTGAAATCAGTTTAGATTTTTGTCTTTTTTAGGAACGTTTCAGCATTGCTTGGCTAATGATGAAAAGATGTTTTATCGTTTTTCGCAGAATCATGCTTTTAATTGTTATCTTTTACTCAAAACATTGTAAATAGAAAAATGAAACAGCAGTCCGAATGGAGAATGGACTAATCGCACCTTCGGTCCGAATAGCAATGGCCCTGAAGAACTGGGTTACAGGAGAACCTAAGCGATATCACCTTATCTCCAGTATGATGAAAATTCCAATCTTGAAGTACATTATCACGAGGTAAGAAAAAAGTGCCCGAAAGGCATGATCAGTGCAGATCAGATAAGATACCCAGCGAAGTCCAGGCCGTAGCGTGAGCGAAGCGTGGAGCAAAATGAAGACAGTTGACAGTCCCGAGGGCGTAGAACCAGAAAATTCCGAAAAACATGGCTGGGTAGGTTCGTCGACGAACAAGAAAGTCAATGCGAATTCCGGATAGCAGGTACAGCGAGAAAAGAAGAAAAAAGGCCTTTCATTAATGTTAAAGGCGCTTTCGACGCGTTTCTCGGAGGATGGCATACAGTCTTCTTCAGAACAGCGACACCCTGCGCCAGGACACACTAGCAGATCCAAGGGAGGGAGGAACTTCCCAAATGAATCAAGTTAAGACCATAAAAATTTACTTATTCCGATTTCATAGAGTTATTAAAACTTAATTACTTTCAGCAATACTTTAATAATTAGCAGTAGCTGTTTATAAGGGCAATAGTTTTTTTCTAATCAGGATATTAATAGGTTTCCCTAATTAGTATATCAATATCTTAAAAATCGAATATAAATTTGACCTTTTAATAAAATTTGTCCCCTAGAAGTACTGACTACGTTCCGAAAGTAGTTGTACAGTGGCGCACCCAGGGTCTTGGTTTAGGGGCCTGGCATTACAAATACTGCTGAACTCGGTTTTAGCAACTGATTATAGTTACAACTTTCTTATAATGTCAATGTCAAAATTTTCATTACCACTTGCCCAAAGAACACAAGCACACTATCAACGTAACACGTAACCCGTTATAGAGACATAAATAATTATCCAAAGTTTGAATGATGCTGTACCCAAGTTTAACTTTATTTCACACACTAACTGTAAGCATTTATTTAAAAACCAACATCCCCTCACTTGCAATTAATCCCCCCCCCGCAAGAAAATTAGAAATAATTTAAAGACACGTTTTAAAAATAAAATATTTTAATTCATTAATGACAATTTTCAATTTTTAAAGCTTTTCGCATCTAACTCTCCATGTTTAGGGGGGGATTTAGCCCTTATAGCCCCTTCGTGGGTGCGCCTATGTAGTTGTAGCTAACTATATTTGTCGAAAAGTAGTTGTAGTTCACTAAAAAAAGTAGTTTTTCCAATCACTGGCATTAACTAACTTGTACTGAATTCTCATTGTCCAGTCAAGTTTTCGGGATATTAGAAGATAATCACCGCAAGATTTAATCATTTTCTTTTTCACTGTTGCAACAACAACTTACCTTCAGTCAGTCAAATGTTCCATTATGTTGGAACGTGTATATAAACTATATGTCGATTCTATCTGTTTTCCATGACCTTTTTTTTTGGGGGGGGGGTGCATCTGCATCTATTTCTTGTTCCATAAAACACTTTTTCGGAATTAAAATCTAAAATTCCGGGGGGAGGGGGGAAATGAAATTGCCTCTAACATTGCTTTACAATCTTCGTCAGTCATATTCTAACTATACTTCAACCAGTGGTAGGAAAACTACTTTTATTTTGCAGCGAACTACAATTACAACTCCTTTTCAAAAAATGTAATTTATTACAAATACAACTACTTTTTGACAAATTTTGTTAGCTAGAACTACTTTTGAAATGTAGTCACTACTTCGCTACTTTTCATTACTTTTAGGAGATAAATTTTGCTAAAAGATTTAAATTGCATTCAGATTTTAGGATATTGATATACTAATTAGGGAAAACTATTGATATCCTGATTTGAGAAAACTATTCTTTAATGGACAATTGCTGCTAATTATTTAAGTAATGCTGAAACTAATTAAGTTTTAATTAACTCTATGAAATCAAAATAAGTCATTTTTTATTGTCCAATCTTTATTCATTTGGGTGAGCACGTGCCACCTCTGGATACGCCA
>JAWZYV010005034.1:0-38323 GCA_038373885.1 Cheiracanthium punctorium | reverse complement strand
AAATTGGATAAAGTTTAAAACTAAAATTTATAAACTTTTAGATTTAATGGTTAGGAACTGATATTTCCGACAAGCAACAAATAAATATTTACGTAATTTAGCTTATACGATATAGGTTGTCAACCCTCATTTGGGTAATTTACTTTTAAAAAAAATCTGGAGTGACTCCACTCGACATTCCGTACACCTACGATTAAGATCATTACCAAGCATTTAAATAAATTTTAATGGGTGTATAATTCAAACATATATACCAAATTGAAGCTCAATCGAATGCGCCGCTTAACCCGTAAGCACGCGCGTCAACTTTTGCAACTTAAGCAGTCGCATGGGGTAAATCTTATCCCATTTTGTCTTCTTTATATTTTTGACTAAAAATGTTTTAAAAACAAATTTGTGGACTTATAACATAAAATACATCAGTTCTGTTATGTTTCATGGGAAGAAAGCGTGCTTTTTATATTTATTTTGAGATTTTCTGGCAGTTTCTTTAAATACCATGCTTTCTGGGAAGAAAATCGCATTTGATATGCTTTATACCTAAAAACACTAATTACTTTATTAATATGATATTAATTTCATTTAATAGCCTTTTGTCAATACATACCAGTAGTGTAACGTCAATTTATAGTTAATTTACATTTAGTTTATACTTAGTTTACGTTAACAACGTAATGAAACGTTGTTAGTCGCACGGGAGTATTTAATCCCAAAGTGGAATTTTCTTCCCTTCCGGATAACAAAGAAACGAAATTCCTTCACCCACCCCAACTAGACCTTGACTTTGAAAGGTAGAAGACGGGGCAAACTTGTTCTCAAAAAATTTCTCCCATTTTACGAAGAAAAAAAGTCGCTGGGGTGAGATTTACCCCAGCGCGCCTGCTTACGGGTTAAACGCTAGCCCACTTTCAAGACTTCCTCCCCATATGCCATGATGTAAAAGAAATCTTTGTCGTAGCCCTGTAGAAAAACTATAAGTCCTATACACATCAAAATCAATACCGGTCTTCCGATGGTGGTTTATAGCATATATACCCAATTTGAGCTCAATCAAACGTACCGTTTAAGCGCTAGCGCCCTTTCAAGAATTTCCTCCCATAGGCCATAATGTAAAATAAATCTTTGTCGTAGCCCTGTAGAAAAACTATAAGTCCTATACACACCCAAATCAATACCGGTCTTGCGACGGTGGTTTATTACATATATATCCAATTTGAGCTCCATCGAATGCCCCATTTAGGAGCTATCGTGTTCACTCACACACACACACACACATACATACATACATCTCGTAAAAATAGCATAAATGAATTCAGAAGACCTTAAAACGTGTCAATACACCAGAATCTCGAAGTCGAATTTTTTCATGATGACAATACTTTCCTTACAGGGTACATGCTCGGAAAGTAAAAAGAATAAATAATTTTTTAAGGATGTTGTCATATAAATATATTACTAATAAAAACCAATTTATTATAACTTATTAGAAATAGATTACACTTGTTTTTAAATTATTGATATTTTAAGATTTTGGAATGGCATTTTTCGAGTCATAACGGTTTATATTTAAATTAAAAAAAAAATTCGTCGCGATCGATCCGAAACTTTTCGAATGATGCTTTTTAAGTGTAGGGAAAGGTTTAAGAGCCTCTGAAAAGAGCCTTTTTTTACACCAAAAGGTGTAAAAAAATTTTAAGCGAATTTTTGCGTCAAAGTTCAAGCATAATATTAGTATACGAAGAAAAAATTTTGGAGGGAGAATAGTGCGAGACCAGGATACCTCGAAATGAATCCGACAATGGCCAACATAATAAAAAACCATACCTTGTGGCAACACCTTAACACCCACCAAGTTTCATTATTTTTGGCTAGTGATAATGGCCTAAATCTTGGCGCACTGAAAAAAAAAAAAAAAAAAAAAAGCTAAGGTGACATTATAAAACAATCGTTTCTCGTGCCTGGTAGATATGGTAGACAGTGCTGGTGAAGCCATTGTGGAGGTTGCTCATTTTGTTCTTATTTTTATTACTTTGACTTTTTATGTTCTTTTGTTGTTTGTTCTGCCGCAGGCTTCTGAGTTCTGCCTTCGGCATAGTTTGTATTTTTATGATTATAAATAAATGTTTCCCCAGAGGGATTAAAGCCGTAAACCCTTGGGTCGGCCCCTCTGGTGGATTTCCTTACACCTTACACCGTAACACCCACCAAGTTTCATAATTTTGGCTATATTGGAAGATAGTTAAAATTAGTGTTGTCGCAGTAAAGAGATCTCGGCGTCTCCGTCACTTTACGCCTATAATGGGTAAAATCCACCTGCATCTTCCCATCTATGGTTCCGGGGGCCTTGGACGGTCTTTTCCGGTATTCAGAACACCAGTGGATGTTCGCGTGTTCAGAAAAGAGCTCTTTTTTGCGATAAAATAAAATTCAAGTGTTTACACTGCCATTTTAGCCAACCTTGCCGAACTTCAAATGGCTATGACTCGCGAACTATACGTCCCAAAATGTCCAAAAAAGTATCAAAAGATTTCCCTTGGCAAGACCTAGACACCCACCAAGTTTCATAATTTTATCTCAGTTGGAAGATAGTTAAAACCAGGTTTAATTATATAAAAATACCGCCCCCTGCCGCCCGATCCAATGACAATGGTAAACGGCGCCCTCCCGTATCTCCAGTTCTATATACCCGACGACTTAGCCGCTTGGAAAGTGGGCTAATAGTGCCAATAGATGTCCTCTGGCGCGATTTTACTTTCCGTTATAATTAAAATTTGGGTTTTTAACATTTTATCCCTAGGTCGCCCAAATTGGCGAACTTTAAATGGCTATAAATCGCGAACCATTCGTCCGACAATGGCCAAAAAATAAAAATCCATACCCTGTGCCAACACCGTAACACCCGAGATCAGTATAAATGAAAGTTCATTTAAGAAAAAGAAAAAGAATATAAAAATTAAAGTAAGTTGGTGGAACCAAGAGCTAGCAATAAAAAGAAACAAACTAAAGGCATTATATAAAAGGAAAATTAACAATCCAGAAGATAGCAACCTGAAAATAACTTACAATAGGGTCAGAGCCGAGTATAGAAAATCAATAAATATAGCTAAGGAACAGTCCTGGAAAACATTCTGTATAGAGCAGAGTAAAACCTATGGCTCGTGCTTCAAAATTGCTAAGGGCCTGTATAACTCCTGCTTTCTCGAAACTGTTTTTGATAATAATACCATAACGGATGACTTTGAGACTATTATGAATTCTTTGGTAAACACATATTTTCAGACATCTAACACAGATAATAGCAAGATTGCCTCTGATGTCCATCTGCAGCTCCCTGATCCTATTCCTCTCGACTACAACAATGAACCTTTGACTGATACTGAACTTTTAAGAGCAATAGCTGCACAAAATCCCAAAAAGGCATCCGGACTGGACAAAATAGACATGAATATCATTAAAAATTTGAAAATCAATCAACAGCCTGATTTATTAAATATATATAATAATTGTCTCAAATTTGGTTCCTTTCCGGATGCCTGGAAAATAGCCCTGGTTATATTTTTCAAGAAAAATAATAAAGACCCAAAACAACCGAAATCCTACAGACCAATTAGCCTATTAAGTACTGCCGCGAAAATATTGGAAAGACTGATCAAAGGAAGAGTCATGACCATTCTAGAAAGCAAAAACTACTTCCATGATAACCAGTACGGTTTTCGAGAGGGCAGGGGAACGGTGGACCTGTTGTACTTGGTGGTGGGCCGGTTAAAAGAACTGAAATCCATACATAAATATGCTGTCCTGGTGTCTTTTGACATCCAGGGCGCATTTGATAACATAGAATGGAATATAATCAAAAAAGAAATAGATAACTCACCCCTCCCACAATATTTAAAAATGATTTTAAAAGATTATTTAAATAACAGGAAAATAATAGTCAAAAATTGTACAGGTCAAACAACGTACAATATATTTAAGGGTTGCCCACAAGGTTCCTGTTTAGGCCCTCTCCTATGGCTGATCGCCGCTAATACCGTATTAAAACAAATGGATGATGGAAACAATAATTTTTTCGCATACGCAGACGACTTTGTACTATTAGAATCAGAAAATACAATAGCAAAGCTTCAAACTAAAACAAACCAAAAAATACTGAAATTAAATAATATCTGTAACGAACTAAAATTAAATATATCTGTACAAAAAACTCAGGCGATCACCATAGGAATTAAATCAACAACAAAAGCTCGATATAAACTAAATAGTCAAAAGATAAAATCGGTAAATGAACTAAAATACTTAGGAGTTATAATAGACGATAAGTTAACTTTTACACCCCATATAAAGTACCTCAACGAAAAAGTAACAACCTTTATCAATAATATGTCCCTGGTTAGTGGGGTGTCCTGGGGGGTCCGTCCTAAAATGTTAAAAGTTTGGTATGAAACAGTTACTGAGAAACAAATTTCGTACGCTGCCCCCGCTTGGGCCTCCAATCTCACCAGGGATTCGGTATACAAACTGTGGGCAATCCAAAAATTAGCATTAATTAAAATATCTAAGGCCAATGCCAATACCGCCCATTCCGCTTTATGTGCCATCCTGGAAATACCTCCCATCGAACTGGTACTAAAAAGGGAGATAGAAAAATATAAAGCACTAAAATTAAATAACCATATACAACATGCAGATCTCCCCGAAAACTACACTATAGAGAAAACTATCCCCTCTTTTCAATATCCGGAATGTAATATAATAAACAAACAAATAACTTTTATAGACTCAATAGAAAATGACACAATAGACAACAAATACATAAAAATATACAGAGATGGCTCGAAAATGATCAACGGAACTGCCTTCGGCTATATCGCATGTGCAGAGAATAACAAAATTATAAAAGAATATTCAGAAAGAATAAACATATATAACAGCATATACCAAGCCGAAAAACTCGCAATAGTTACAGCTTTGGAATGGGCGGTGTCGAATAACTTCAAATCTATTAAGATCTACACTGACAACAGGTCCACGGTGGAGAAATTGAAGTCTCTGTGTCCCTATACTGAAATCTTAATCAAATTATATAATCTATTAAAAAACAATAGTGATCTACGGATAATTATGATATGGATCAAGGCTCATGTGGGACACTGGGGGAATGAAAAGGCAGACCCACAGCCCAAATCGTGGTACCCCAGTTTACCGAAAAACGATTTATCTTAGCCGGGATGTTGGGGTTCAAAAGAGGGACCATCTAAAAGATAATTGACTTGTCTTTCCTGGTCAGGCTATGCTCTCTTCGTTTGAGGTCTGTCAGAAGGTCAGAACAGTCATAAATTTCCTGTAATGGGTTTCGGCGCGATCTTGATCGCAATAAGGGGTCGGTTAGATTTGCAAAAAGAAGTTCCACTGTATGTCTGTTTCTTTTTGAAAAGGTTTTATAAAAACGAGAACAAACATAACTTGTTTACCGATATATAAAACTATTTTAGTGATGTGTATCACTTTAAGCGCCTTTTTAAATATCTGATGCATTTTATTTTATTTAAATACATTTTAAATGCTTCCAGATAAGTCACCATTATACTTCTTATCTGTTTTTTGCATAACTCCCCTCACACATACGCACAAAAAAAACCTAAATAAATAAATAAATAAAAATAAAAATTAATGGAGTTTTAAAAAAGTCTCTTTTGAACTATTGTTATAATTATTTCTATTGATATCAAAATACAACAGAATTTTACAATAGCATTTTAAATAGTATCTCCACATTTACTCTGAGCCCATATAGGGGGCAGGTGGGTGCTTGACGACCCCTCCCCCACTTTGCAAATTCAAGAGCCTCATTAAAAGTAAACCAAAGTAAGATTTTGTCCACTATAAAAAAATCAGGGGCGGATCCATAAAAAATTCTGCCGGGGGAGGGGTCACAATTGTTTTTACTACTTTCTCTTATAAATGCATTTCAATTTACAAGAGAATCATTTATAGTCTACATTTGATTTGCCACGTGAGTGCACGTATTCCCCCCATGACCCTGTGAAAATTACAATTCTGTGTGTGTGTGGGGGGGGGGGGCATTTCTTCCTGGTGTCGTTTTATCCGGCTGTCTTCGTTTTTTCCTACATTCGTATTAGATAATAGTACATAAAGTAAATACGGAGAGATCATTTTAATAAACAAATTTATTTATTTATCAATTATTGGGTAAGAAAACGATTGGATGTCAATTATTGGGTAAGAAAAAATGGATTTCACCAGTGATTGACTATTATGTTAGTTATTGGTGTTTTAGCCAAGTTCATGATAATTGCATACAATTTCTAGTAAATGCAGAAAATAGCTATTGAAATGGTTATATTTAGATAAGTTTTAATATACAGGGTATCCCATACAGGTCACGCTTTAATTCTTTACATAATAGAATCTTTTATCAAATGCTGCTATCTAGTAACAATTTAGGCATTTATCTTCATTTCTTTGCAGCTTTTTTTTTAATCTCCAGAGATTCTAGGTATCAAAATTTGAAATTTTAAACATAGTGTTAAAAATATTGTGATTCTCAGTAGCTAGCTTAATGCTGAAATTAAGATAAATTCATTATCAACCTGTTTCTATTTAAAGCATATTTATTTTTAGAAATTACTTTAAATTGAATTGTATCAAATAATTAAATGAAGTTACCTGTCTTAGATTAGTATGTAATGCAGATTTCCAAAAAGCCTGACTTATCGTCAGCATTATAGGAGTACAAGGAATGGAAGTCGATTATTGGCAAAATTCTTGAAAGCAAGGATATAACTTCTGTCTATTGTTAAATGATTCCATGTTAGATCCATAAATGATTCCATGTTGTCCATAGTGCTGAGTAAAATTCTCAATAGAGAAGGTATTTCTATTCAAACTTAACATTTTGTTTTAGTGGAAAAGTTTTGAATGTCAAGAAGTCATTCCTCTCCTATAACTAAATTTTGTTTGATTCACTATGGAAATTATGCCTCCAGAAAACTCAAAAGTTTCAGAAAAACTAAAACGGCAAATAAACATTTAAAAAATCCAAGATTTTTTTTAAAAATTAAATAGCTAACTAATATATTAACGCCGGACGCCTTATAGTGATTCCTTAAAAAAAATGCAATTTTGCAAAGTTTTAAAACTTATTCAAATTCAAGATAAAATAAAATCAGGCATTTATTGTTTTAGTTGTTACTGATCATAATGTTACTAAATTTCATTCTACTCTCTAAAGCTGTTTTTGAGGGATACGAGAACAAACATTTACACGATTTTTACAAAATCTCAAAATATTTGAAATAATTTTGACATCTATAGTTCACGAATGTAGGAAAAAACGCCGCTGGAAAAAACGCCACCGGTAAAAACGCCGCCGGAAAAAACGCCACCTGGAAAAAACGCCACCGGATAAAACGCCACCTGGAAAAAACGCCGCCGGAAAAAACGCCACCTGAAAAGATATTTGTGTAATAATTTAATTAAATACATAAAATAAATTTCTTTTGTTTTGCAGAAAATGGGGGTGGGGTGGGGTGGAATGAGGTATTCAGTTGAATTATGAGGTTTAATGTACTTTGTTTTACAGAAGTGGGGGAAAGCACATGTCTAATTCAATAATTCAATTTGGGCATAATTCGGTAGGCGCTAAGGAGGGGTGGGGGAAGACTTTCCTAGAAAGCTTTTGGTTTCCGTTAATAAAAAAAAAAAAAAAAAGATTGCCAATTACTTAATAGTAAATGAAACTTTAAGGGGCTATGACTCCAAAACTGCATGCAGGTACTCTGATGACATGGAATTGTTGAGATATCAAAGAAATAAAATCCATAACTGAGATTTTAATTAACACATAGGTGTGTGTGTGTGGGGGGGGGGATAAGGATTTATTTTTTTCATGTTTTAATGTTTTTTTTTTTTTTTTTTTTTGGCATATAAAAGACAGGCAAGAGAAAGAGCTTTATAAGATATAAATTTATCTTATAAAGCTTAAAAAAATTATTTTTAACCTTTTGCATTATAATATAAATACTTTCTACTAATTTCGTGACAATTTGGTAAAGGGCTGAGGTGTGTAGGTCTAGGGTTCTGGCCTACGGCGCGACTGTTTTCTCCAGTTGTAACCTGAATAAGCGTTAGAGCCCCTCAAAAAGTTCTCCGCCCAAGGCATGCCTTAATTAAGCAGACAGCCCTCGTGTATATCTTCCTTAATTTAAGGACCTTAAACACAAAATCAAAATAACTTATTTCATCATAACTTACACTGAAGGTAAAAAGTTTTATATTTTTAATATTAAACAGAAGTCATAATTCCTTCCAATTCCTATTAGAGAGGTTATCTTAAAAGCACTGATCTACGGTTTTCTTCTTTAAATATTGATCTTAGACATATATAATTAATTACAAAGTTACTTTATGGTGTCGAATAAAATTTTCAGGAAATTAAATGTAAATAAATACAAACTTTTACTTTTTATACAGCCCTCCTGCAGAAATTCCCAATAAGTAAAATATACTCCCTTGCATTAATGAGGTGATTTAGAAAGTTTAAGATTTCTCATAAGAAGGCTTACAGTTCAAAGTCTGTGAAGGGCAATAAGCTTTTCAGTATCAAAAATAGTAAACATATAATTATTAAAACTATTCAAACAAAACTAATTAATTATTCTAACAAAACTAATTAACTATTAATTTTAATCACAGTTATACATAGCCAATATTTACATTTTAAGAAATGAGTTTTAAATAATTTTAAACCAGTTTCCTTTAAAAAGTTATTGTTTTTTTCAGTATTTAAAAATTTGTTTAAAAACATTAGAATTAGACTAACATTTAATTTAAAGAAGTGAGTGGGATATCGGGATGTATTTCCCTATTTATTAAGAGCTTTCAGATTTTTGTCGTCAATAAGAAATTAAGTTTATCAATACAAAATTATTTCTCATACAACCCCCCCCCCCTCCCCGAAAAAAAAATTCTGGCTACGCTCCTTTCCTCATCGATTATCATATGGCTATTATGTTACATCATAAAGCTATTAAAAGTGGCGTTTTTTCGGACGGCGTTTTTTCCGGGTGGCGTTTTTTCCATGTGGCGTTTTTTCCGGCGGCGTTTTTTCCGGTGGCGTTATTTCCGGCGGCGTTTTTTCTGGCGGCGTTTTTTCCGCTCACCAAATAATGTATATCAGAAACATTAACATATGCTTCGAAATTATGAGCTAACTGAAAAATCGGTATCCATAAACAGT
Source organism: Cheiracanthium punctorium (assembly GCA_038373885.1). Lineage (NCBI taxonomy): Eukaryota > Metazoa > Arthropoda > Arachnida > Araneae > Cheiracanthiidae > Cheiracanthium > Cheiracanthium punctorium. The sequence continues at coordinate 29,064 of JAWZYV010005034.1, read as the reverse complement.
AAATCCCCCCCCCCCGAAATTCATAAGCGCAGGGTCATACGCAGGATTTTATTTTGGGAAGAGTCATATCAATCAAAAGAGAGAGATATCAATCAAAAAGCATATGTTTGAGATTTTATCTTTTCGCACGGTCAACTGTTTTTAAGACCAAATAAAAGCTTATAAAGCTTACTTTCTTTGACCAGGAATGACCATTACTTTTTTTTGTTAACAACCCCTCAATTCAGCTTCCCCTTTCGAAAGGTGCGGGGTGAGGGGTCAAAGTTCTTCTGACTTGTGGGTGAGGAAATCGCTTATTTTGGAGAGTGGGTTGTTTTTTTTTTGCATTTCTAACTGACCCCTTAAACGCGACAAATCCAATTAAGGAGAATTTATGCTCTGCTGTCATCCTTATCTTTCGAGATTGCGGGACACAGCCGGCCAAATTACCTTTGACAAATAACCATCCTATTAGCAATAGAACACTATCGGTTCCACGTTCAAAAATAGTATATTTAATAAACAAACAAATAGATTCTGAATGGCAAATTTGGTGGAATAACAGTGAAACAGGCAGATATACATATAACTTCATACCTAAAATTAAACATAATATTGATATCAACAATACAATAGCAATTAAGTTCATTACTGGTGGGGGCAGCTTCCCAAAGTATTTAAAAAGGATTAATAAGAGGAACACCGAAAATTGTAACTGCGGGTCCCTGGGTGACCCGCTGCATTTTGTGTTTGGAGGCTGTCCCCTAATGCCACATAACATACGCAGAAACAATAATGTAACGGAATATCAAAATTTTATACAAATAATACAGAAAAATAGAATAATGAACTTAATAAAAGATAACTACAATAGATTAATAGAACTGTACAGTAATATAAAATTTAGATATACTTAGTTTTCCCCCGGTGTTGTAATTAATAATAATATTAATAATGATGATGATGGCAGTGATAATGGCCTAAATCTTGCCGCACTGAAAAAAAAAAAAAAAAAAGCTAAGGTGACATTATAAAACAATCGTTTCTCGTGCCTGGTAGATATGGTAGACAGTGCTGGTGAAGCCATTGTGGAGGTTGCTCATTTTGTTCTTATTTTTATTATTTTGACTTTTTATGTTCTTTTGTTGTTTGTTCTGCCGCAGGCTTCTGAGTTCTGCCTGCGGCATAGTTTGTATTTTTATGATTATAAATAAATGTTTCCCCAGAGGAATTAAAGCCGTAAACCCTTGGGTCGGCCCCTCTGGTGGATTCCTTACACCTTACACCGTAACACCCACCAAGTTTCATAATTTTGGCTATATTGGAAGATAGTTAAAAATAGTGTTCTCGCAGTAAAGAGATCTCGGCGTCTCCGTCACTTTACGCCTATAAAGGGTAAAATCCACCCGCATCTTCCCATCTATGGTTCCGGTGGCCTTGCACTGTATTTTCCGGTCTTCAGAAGACCAGTGGATGTTCGCGTGTTCAGAAAAGGGCCCTTTTTTCGATAAAATAAAATGCAAGTGTTTACACTGCCATTTTAGCCAACCTTGGCGAACTTCAAATGGTTATTACTCGCGAACAATACGTCCCACAATGTCGAACAAAGTATCAAAAGATTTGTCTTGGCAAGACATAAACACCCACCAAGTTTCATAATTTTATCTCAATTGGAAGATAGTTAAAACCAGGTGTGATTATGTCAAAATGCCGCCCCATGCCGCCCGATCCAGTGACAATGTAAACGGCGCCTCCCGTATCTCCAGTTCTATGTACCCGACGACTTAGCCGCTTGGTTAGTGGGCTAATAGTGACAATGGATGTCCTTTGGCGCGATTTACTTTCAGTTATAATTGAAATTTGTGTTTTAACATTTTATCCCTAGGTCGCCCAAATTCGCGAACTTCAAATGTCTATAAATCGCGAACCATTCGTCTGACAATGGCCAACAAAATAAAAATCCATACCCTGTGCTAACACCGTAACACCCACCAATTTTCATAATTTTGGCTATATTGGAAGATAGTTAAAAATAGTGTTGTCGCAGTAGAGAGATCTCGGCGTCTCCGTCACTTTACGCCTATAAAGGGTAAAATCCACCCGCATCTTCCCATCTATGGTTCCGGGGGCCTTGGACGGTCTTTTCCGGGATTCAGAACACCAGTGGATGTTCGCGTGTTCAGAAAAGAGCCTTTTTTTTCGATAAAATAAAATTCAAGTGTTTACACTGCCATTTTAGCCAACCTTGCCGAACTTCAAATGGCTATGACTCGCGAACTATACGTCCCAAAATGTCCAAAAAAGTATCAAAAGATTTGCCTTGGCAAGACCTAAACACCCACCAAGTTTCATAATTTTATCTCAATTGGAAGATAGTTAAAACCAGGTTTGATTATATCAAAATACCGCCCCCTGCCGTCCGATCCAATGACAATGTAAACGGCGCCTCCCGTATCTCCAGTTCTATGTACCCGACTTAGTCTCGTGCTGCTGTTGTGCGGCCAATGATCCGAAAATTTAACCCTCTGAGGCGCAATCCTTTCCTAATGCTGAAAAAAGGGCAGCCGTTGCCATCGCTCGATTTAACGACCAGCAAGAGGGCGGACGATCGAAACGTTCATCGCGTGCCACAGATCTAGAGACCTAGGCACAGCCAGCTGTCGTCAAAAAAGGATCTCTAGATCTGTGGCACCCGATGAACGTTTCGATCGTCCGCCCTCTTGCTGGTCGTTAAGTCGAGCGATGGCAACGGCTGCCCTTTTTCAGCATTGGGCAATCCATCCAGCTGTTCTCGCATTCTTCCATTTTTCGGCAGATGTCAGTGCTGTTAAAAATATTTTTTGACGGGAAATGACGTGCTAAAAATAAAGGTTTCCGTGGAGCTATGTCACCCGCAACTATTTTTATAGAAATCCAATCCATTCTTCGTGACTGGCAACAGTCAAAACGTCAGAGTTGGGTGTTCCCAGAGGGGGAACACTGCGCTTTAAAGGGTTAAGAAATCACACCTTAATTGCATAGCGATGGGCACTATTTGCGTCGTATGTTTGAAACACGGTCACTGCCGGACTAGAATACGAGCCAAATTTCTTATGTCAAACTTGCATAATACATGAATCAATGCTTCATGTTGTGAATAATAAAGATATCAAATATTTCTGTCAAACTGCGTGGTTTTCGAAAAATTAATGAGTTACTCATAAAATTGACGTAGGAAATTTAGCTTACACTTGTGAATATCCCAGGATCGGCAGCGAAAGTGTTTAAAATTCATGCAATTAAAGGTTAGAATGTTAAGAATCATGCACTGGAGCTCCAGTAGAATACCTCGGGCTCTATTCTGCCACGTTCGTCTAAGCGAACGTTCGGTTGTACATCAAACTGACATCATCCGCAATCTGCTAACGTATGATGGTATTCTGCAAGGTACGGCAGAGCTATAGCAGGGTTCGTACGTGTCCTGGATATGCTAAAATTCTGAATTTTTGAAATAGTGTCGTATAATGGTCAGATATTCAAAAAGGGGTCCTGTTTTTTTAATAAAATATTTAAAGGAGTCCTCTCGAGTATCTCAAATGGTAGGACATTTTAAGAGACTGGCTGCATTTGTAAACGACAAACTCGTTGCTCGAGTTTTCGCAAGAAAACTGGAATGCATGTGTTTAGTGCTGTCAGTGGTTATCAGATTCCTTTGACTTTACGAACAACTTCAGTTTATTTAGTTTCGTCGCCTAGGAGACGTGTTTGTTTACAATTCGCGAATGCGTTAATTTTGCTGAGGAGAGTTTTTAGTACGTACTCCATATAAAATCAACAGGATTTTTAAAAGAAAGAGTGGCCATAATTGAAGTGCACAAATCAAAATTTAGAAATTTCAATTTCATTGTTTCAAAAGTATTTAGCAGAGAAATGTTCAAATTTCGCTAATAACGGTTTCAATAAACTTCAATCTCAACACTAAAACATGCATTTTTTATTTACTAAAATGAAAAATGCAAGAAAGTGATTCCCTTTGAAAAATTATGTATTTTCGTAGCATTTTCTAACGTAGTATGAATTTCCTCCTCGAAAAAAATAATATTTGCAGCTTTAGGAAACGTAAAATACTTTTCACAACAACATACTTTTCCATAACAACGGACGCCATTTGAAAACAACAACAACGTGCAGCTAGTGTATCTTCTAAACAACTCAGGAAACTTGATTCGTTTTCCGTTTACTTCGTTTGAAACTAATCGCACTCAATTTTGTATACGAACGCTCTAGTTTTTAAACTGAATGCACTCACTTTCCTTTACGAACACCTTATACAGAAACTCGTCGCATGAGTGCAACTCGTTTGGCGTTTACGAATGCGGCCAATTTTTGAAAAGTTCGGAAGCAAGCAAATTAAGGCCGCGTTCGTAAACGCCAAACGAGTTTCCATCTAAGGTATTCGTAAAGGAAACTGTGTGCATTCAGTTTAAAAACACGAACGTTCGTATACAAAACTGAGTGCAATTAGTTTCAAACGAAGTAAACCGAGAGCGATTTAGGTTGATTGAGTTTGTTGAGAAGATTACTTGCTGCACGTTGTTGCTGTTTACAAATGGCGTCTGTTGTTATGGAAAAATATGTTGTTATGAAAAGTATTTTACGTTTGCATAAGCTGCAAATATTACTTTATCGAGGAGGAAATTCATGTATGCGCTAGAAACTGCTACGAAGGTACATAATTTTTCAAAGGTAATCATTTACTTGTATTTTTAATTTTAGTCAATTCAAAAATGCATGTTTAGTGTTGAGATTGAAGGTGATTCAAACCGTTATGAGCGAAATTTAAACTTCTTTTGCTAAATACTTTTGAAAAAATGAAGTTTAAGTTGAAATTTCTAAATTTTGATCTGTGCACTTCAATGATGGCCATTCTTTCTTTTAAAAATCCTGTTGATTTTATAAAGAAAGAGTATCTACTAAGAACTCTCCTCAGCAAAAGTAACGCATTCGCGAATTGTAAACAAATACGTCTCCTAGGCGACGAAACTCAATAAACTGAAGGTGTTCGTAAAGTCCAAAGAAACTGATAACCACTGACAGCACTCAACACACGCATTCCAGTTTTCTTACGAAAACTCGGGTAACGAGTTTGTCGTATACGAATGCACCCTAAGGACCCGTAGGAACCCTGTATAGGTGCAGATTCTCCCTACCGAATGTTTGCATTCTAGCATGCGTTTCGAATGACGTCACAAATCCGAAAGTTCGCTTAAACGAATGTGGCAGAGTAGAGCAGCTGAAGTAATCAAGATATTTCCGATTTATGTGGCCCCCGCCGTCTCATCTCCACTCGTAAAAGTATTTAAGAGAGTCGACGTGATCGCGGAGGCCCCTCTAAGCTTTAGCCACGGCCTCCCGTACAGCGGGTATTGTACATCGGAATGATTGGTAAGGAAGTTTTTATGTTAAGTTTTATATCTCCATCTTGTCTAATTTCTAAAGATACTGACATTTTACTGTACGTCCACTGTGTAGGATATTTCGTATCTAATGTGTTCTAAGACTAAGAAATTGTCTAAATTTAAATCTCTCATGAGTGCCAGTATTTTTAATCCAATAAAGTGCTGCAGTTTATGTTTATACATCTTAAAAGGGATTTTCAGAATGTTGTAAAGTTCACACATGCTATAAAGTTTAATTTGATAGATGTAGTTTGCACTTGGCGCTACTTGTAAACTGTATGTTTATATAGCGCATGTTTTTAGTTCTATTATCTTCATTTTAGTCCAGGATAGCAACGTTTCTTCGATCTTCATATCAAGTCATGGAAATGAAACTTAAAATATCCACTAGTTTGACTATCCACTAGTAAAACAAATGGCGAATATCCACTAGTAATAACTTCATTTATACTAGCTTATAGTGATAGCACTTTAAGTATTGTTAAATTGTTTTGCTCAATTTTTACCGGATATTCTTTTTAGGAGACTGTTTTCCCTAAAATTTTATCAAATGAACTGTTTTTTTTTAAATATTAAATGAAAGTCTGTTAAATTCGGAGTATTTTTGCATCTTATTGTTAATCATACGCCAAAGATATCGCGAGACCTTGTAAAATTTGTTCATACACTCGGCGCAATTTCATTGTCAAACTCTTTAAATGGTTTTTTTCTCAGTGTTCATATTTTCTTCACTCTAATGTTTTTAAAATGCTAAGGCCTATTTTTTTGTATTTGAGAAATATTTAAAATATTTTGCACATATTCTTTATTGTATATCTGATAAATGTGTATGGAATTAGCCTTCAGTTTCCTTTATTTCAGAAATTATATGAAGTTATGTTTTGTTTAGGCTATGTATATCAGTCGAAAAACTATATTAAACGTTATATTAGGTGTATCTAAAAATCCATGCACAGTCTGGTGTACTATATTTGAAAATATATATATTTTTTTAATTGGACGAAAATCTGTATTTTTAAAATTTAGTAGAGATTTAATAACTTAATTTTTTAAATTTTACTTAAACGTGTGGTTTAAAATGATTTCTTACTTCAAAATGTACTCGTAAGTTGAGCATTGAAATACATTCAGATCACTTGTGCCATATTCGTAAAATCAAAAAATTTTTTTAAAGATACTGTCCCCTTAACGGCATTACGTTAAAACGCTCTTTGACTTTGTACTTTTAAAGATTTTATGAGCGTCTAACCGTATAGGTAAAACTAAGTGCGTTTTATTGGATCAATATTTCCATTCAAGTTGGATGGTTTTACATAAATTTTGTTTGAAACATCTTAATGTATAGTTGCTTTGATCACTGAGCATTCCGCTCGTGCCACACCCATAAACTCGTGCCACATAATAAAACTGATTCCAAAGAATAAAATCCTATTCTAGCTTAGTAATGTACAAGTAGAGCTCGCGAATTTCGTGAGCATTCTGTTAGCGTTAAGCATGTGGAGTAAGTTTTATTAAGCAAGTTAGCGTTTCTATGTGGAGCGAGTCGCTTCATGTTCTGTGATTACAAAACCATGCAGACTTTTCTGCATGTTAACTGAAAGATAGGCTACTTTGCTTCTGCCAAAATTGAGAGTTCCCTGCTAGGAGGACGACAATAATATAGTCACTTACCGTACGGTTTTCAAATAAAAATTAAAAGTACTGAACTTAAGTGATTTAGGTACCACTTTACCTCCCAGTAATACGTTAAGAATAACAAACATAAAGTGTAACGTTACATCAAGCAATTTCCACGAGTGTTTCTGAATGAATCTCGCTACAAAAGTCGAAAGGCTTTTCTAAATAATTGCATTCAAAAGTAGTGTTCTGGGTAAATGCTTTCATTTGTTTTGGGCCGTTGCATACTGCGTTCATTCTACTCAATTCTAAAACAGGGTGGACGTTGCTTACGGTAAAATGGTGCGGTAACGACTCTGTTGCCGCACCGTTATGTTAACGACATCGGCAAGACAATTTAAATTTAATTATTTGTATTGCAGGTGATTACGCCATGTTGGACGACGGTCAGATCTCTGCAAGATTCAGTGGCTTGGTAGTGAAGATATTAATTCACAGCTGTTCGTTTTAATTAATTTGGAAAACATTAGGATGATTGCCTTGAGGCATGGAGTGCGGTTCATGGACTGCGAAATGTGCTCAAAATAGACTATTGGTTATAATCGATCAAGTGCTGATTTCACAAGTCACGTTTGTTTTAAAATGGGTGCCTTGAGTATTAATGTGGAGCCTTGAGATATAAACCTCGAGTATTAAAGAATGTGGCTCCCCGACCAAAAACGATTAAATCTAGCCTCAAAACTTCAGCTCTTAATATTTTGCTCCTCCCATCGCCAGTACTCAGTTTTTGAAAGGAGGGTAACGTTTGTTATTTAAGGGACAGTGTCTAAATATTTTTCAACTTGAACACTCACCGGAATCCAAATTTTAAAAATGGCGGTCTCTTTAGTATTTTCAAACACATCTGCTGAGGTTATCTTGCTGCGACTTAACTAACACATATTACAACGAACTTTACTAACACATATTACCAGAAAATGTTTTGAACGCTTAGTGTTAAAGTTCATTCTGTCCGTTTTTACTCGATCTGTTATACGCGGTGATCATCACTCAATGATATCCCGGTGTTCCCTCTTGAATTTAGATAATCACTAACTTATTTTCGTCTTATTATACAGATGTTTAGTCTTTTTACTCTTTTTTTTATTGGATACTTCATGAATTTTAAAATTTGGTCAATGTCACAAATCTTTCCATTTTTCAAACAAATGTTCATTTAAAGCATATATGGGCAACCTCCGGCCCGCTGGCCGGATATGGCCCGCCACGGCTTTGGATCCAGTCCACGGAACTTATCAAAACCGAACATTCAAAATCCCGATTCTACGGCCCGCGACGTCACTTACATCCTGAAGTTTGGCCCGTAACTTTTCAATGGTTGCTCATACCCGATTTAAAGTATGAGAATAAAGCACATTTATTTCTAGTGCCACGTTACGGCACAAGTAAATACTGCAATTTTTTTTAAAAAGTCTACGAAAACTGTGGGCACTCCTAGCCATCCCGTAGCGCTCTCAAATGGGAATACCAGGAAGTGCAGGGCATATGTTCTTGCCCACGCTAAAGCTCTACAAGGAATAGTCTTCAGCGTTAAAATCTTGTATTCCTTGTGCTTCTGCCCCCTGGCCCCCCGGAGGGTGTTCGGCCGTAAACCCATTGGGTCGGTTTCCTGGGGTGGTTATCAAACCGTACGAGACAATGCTCGGGGGGCGCACCGCTCGGAGGTAGAACTACTTCCCCCTCCACCCCCGCCGGTAAACGAGTTTCGGCATGTGACATGCCGTCGTCGGTGCTAGAATGAGAATGGCAAAAAATTTCTTTCAGTTCCCCCCGTACTTTCGTTCAGTTTTCCCCCGCGTTCTTTCATTCGGTGTTCCCCCGCGTTCTTTAAGTGTTCCCCCCGCGTTCTTTAAGTGTTCCCCCCGCGTTCTTTAAGTGTTCCCCCCGCGTTCTTTAGTGTTCCCCCCGCGTTCTTTAAGTGTTCCCCCCGCGTTCTTTAAGTGTTCCCCCCGCGTTCTTTAAGTGTTCCCCCCGCGTTCTTTGAGTGTTCCCCCCGCGTTCTTTAAGTGTTCCCCCCGCGTTCTTTAAGTGTTCCCCCCCGCGTTCTTTAAGTGTTCCCCCCGCGTTCTTTAAGTGTTCCCCCCCGCGTTCTTTAAGTGTTCCCCCCGCGTTCTTTAAGTGTTCCCCCCGCGTTCTTTAAGTGTTCCCCCCGCGTTCTTTAAGTGTTCCCCCCCGCGTTCTTTAAGTGTTCCCCCCGCGTTCTTTAAGTGTTACCCCCCGCGTTCTTTAAGTGTTACCCCCCGCGTTCTTTAAGTGTTACCCCCCGCGTTCTTTAAGTGTTACCCCCCGCGTTCTTTAAGTGTTACCCCCCGCGTTCTTTAAGTGTTACCCCCCTAAGTGTTCTTAAGTGTTACCCCCCCTAAGTGTTCTTTAAGTGTTACCCCCCCTAAGTGTTCAAGTGTTACCCCCCTAAGTGTTCAAGTGTTACCCCCCCTAAGTGTTCTTAAGTGTTACCCCCCCTAAGTGTTCTAAGTGTTACCCCCCCTAAGTGTTCTTTAAGTGTTACCCCCCTAAGTGTTCTTTAAGTGTTACCCCCCCTAAGTGTTCTTTAAGTGTTACCCCCCTAAGTGTTCTTTAAGTGTTACCCCCCTAAGTGTTCTTTAAGTGTTACCCCCCTAAGTGTTCTTTAAGTGTTACCCCCCTAAGTGTTCTTTAAGTGTTTACCCCCCTAAGTGTTCTTTAAGTGTTTACCCCCCTAAGCGTTCTTTAAGTGTTACCCCCCTAAGTGTTCTTTAAGTGTTACCCCCCTAAGTGTTCTTTAAGTGTTTACCCCCCTAAGTGTTCTTTAAGTGTTTACCCCCCTAAGCGTTCTTTAAGTGTTACCCCCCTAAGTGTTCTTTAAGTGTTTACCCCCCTAAGTGTTCTTTAAGTGTTACCCCCCTAAGTGTTCTTTAAGTGTTTACCCCCCCTAAGTGTTCTTTAAGTGTTACCCCCCCTAAGTGTTCTTTCAGTTTTCCCCACATTCTTAGCCGGAAGGAGAGGGGATGTTCCCCTCTTGGATCCCCTGTCGACTAAAACGAGAGGGGATTTAAGAGGGAACATTGAATCCCCTTCCATTCTCATTCTAGCTTTGAGGACGACGGCATGTCAAAACCGGGATCTGCTATGACTGCCTAAACCGGTCTATTTTAATTTTCGTAATGGTGCTATTAAGGCCGCTTTCCACATCGAGAGGGAACAGCTCGCCGCTTGTACAAGTCGTCTCGCTTGTAAGCAATACATTTTTCCCACGCAGAGAAAGAGGTAGATACTCCGGTATTAAACCGACAAAAGGTAATTGGGGACAGTGGATAATAAGGCGGTCTCGCACTCCCCCCATCTATTGTTAGGTCCAGGCCTCTTTCCAGTTTACCCCGTGTCGCCCGGCAGAAAGTGCAGCCAAATATCCCCATTCAAATACATTGTAACGGCGGCAATCGCTGGTTGTGGGCAATGGCCTTTATACGTTAATAGCATGCTTGCTTATTAACCCAATAGCTAGCAAACATTTTAGCCGACACGGAGAGATTTTAAGCTTTCAAACCTGAAAATTCATCAAAAATCGTCTCTTCAAAATGACAATTTTGTAGCCAGTCCTTTTTGTTCCCTCTATCTGACAAAATTGAAAATGCAATGTAATATTACGATTTGAAAGTCTTATCGCTGGATGGATTGCGTGCTGTTAGATTCTCGCGAAACTTTAGTGATCGCCTGAAATTTCATGTTTACTTCAAAAGATGAACTATTAAAACAGTGAACTTGCATTGGGGCCCCGTAAAAATATATTAGTGTGAGTGCAATGTTTTAATACTTCATCCGTAATTAAATTTTTCTGACAGTAAATTCACTTTCAAAATTGTGATGTATTATGTATTCCTCTGCCTACCCACACACCCCCAAAAAAACTTAAAAATCGGATTGAAAATTTGAACAGATAAACCAAAATTATGTAAAGGAATTCATCTAAAATCGAAGGACGCGTTCCCGAATTTTTAACGATTTTGAATTTTCAGCTTTGAAAGCTTTAAAGCTTAGGAAATACAGCAAAGATTTTAAATTCAGCTTAAAATTTTCACTAGTTTACTTTTAGGCCTAAGTGGAAAAGCAAATTTATTGGAACTAAAATTCTTTAACGGTTTGATCCGATAGCTTGTCATCCTGTTAATTTCATTATTTTCTTTATAGAAACTTCTGAGTGGTATCAAAATTCAGATTTTCTTTTCTCCCAAGATCTAGATTAAAATTACTAAATGGGTACAGTTTTATGCCGTGCACTTCCCAGTACTGCACTATCGGTTTTTGATGTGCCTGAAAATTTGCAATTTGATTGGAGATTTGAAAGTTGGCTTAAATTTCATATCAAGACTCAACAGTATAGCGAGATCAGAAAGATTTAAAAATTAGGTAGGAGGTTATTCAGTCTCCTTTTTAAAATGAACTGGAATGTTCAAAAAATTCGATCGTAAGATTGGTTGAACATACGCTTTCTACGAAAACTAAGTGCGAAATCGCTTTCAAGCCCTCCTTTTACAGACATTGAAACTAAGGTAAATGTTAATAGCGAAAAAAGTAAAATTTTTTTTATAGAAATGGAATTTGAAATTGACATTGTGATTGGCAGTCTTTAAAAAGTGACAAAACATTGAGGATGGTTTTGCCATTTTCGATGTCAAATTATGCTTTTATCGAGTATTTTAATCTTTTCTGCTAACTTTTCTTAACTGTTATAAATTGTCATACATAGAAAATTCTTAGCAGCTTCTAAGCAGCTTCATTATTTGCTTTTCTTTGGGTATTAGAAGATTTCATAAGCATTCGCCGTAACTGAAGTTAATAATTTAAAACTGATTTTTTGCTAGAACTTAGGTAATGAAGTTATTGAAGCTTGTTTAAAACTAATTTTAACTTTCAGATTTTTCGTTTACGATTAAAAATTTTCAGTATTTATTGGTTTTGTATCGGAGCACTAGCTCTTTGGTTATAAAATTGCTTGAGGGAACTACTGGGAGCCCAATATTTTTAAATATCAGACTCTAATTTCGCTGCCGCAAGTGAAAACAGTCGGTTTGACTACTTGAAGGAAAGCGGTCACAATTACTTGATATTGGAGCCACATTCTTTATAAACATGCAACTCGGATTCTTTCAGTGATTTGGATTTCAAATTTTCGACTTGTATTAAATCGGATATTCAAATATCGAATGGCTCAAAAGGTCGGCATGACTTGAAGTAATCATTAAAATGAATTTTTTAAATGTGTAAGGGCAATCGGCTCTTTGAAAGGTTCGCCATGAACGTCAGTAGATTCGCATGGTACCGGATAGTTAAGCAGCGTTACGATTGTTGTAACTGTGAAACTGAATTGCATTCCAAATGCTTTAAAGCAGTTTTTCTCAAGGAATCTTAAGTATGGTTTCTAATTGGAGTTCGACCTAACGTTTAAGCATTTTGAGGTCTACTTTCAGCGAATCGACTATCGCCTTAAAGTCGATCCAAGGCTTAAGTGATCAGCTTGCAAATTTCAACCATATCTGCTAGTTTAAAGTGGATCACCGAATCTGGCCGTGGAAGATGGCTATAAAGGGACGTGGTTTTAAAGATGAACGAGCATTTTATCCTCCGAAATTTCTCCGGATCATCACTTTCAACGGTTAAAGGAAGATCTCCGTGCAACTTTGAGGTACTATGGAAAGGTTTGCAAATTCTTTGGCATTGGAACATTTAGTTCAATTAAACTTGGTTTTCAATTAATGATTTAATGATTGTTTCTTATTCGACAGCTTCAAAGTCTATCCAACGCCTAAGTGATCAAGCAGCTTGTAAACTTCAACCATATCTGCTAGTTTAAAGTGGATCACCGAATCTGGCCGTGGAAGATGGCTATAAAGGGACGTGGTTTTAAAGATGAACGAGCATTTTATCCTCCGAAATTTCTCCGGATCATCACTTTCAACGGTTAAAGGAAGATCTCCGTGCAACTTTGAGGTACTATGGAAAGGTTTGCAAATTCTTTGGCATTAGAACATTTAGTTCAATTAAACTTGGTTTTCAATTAATGATTTAATGATTGTTTCTTATTCGACAGCTTCAAAGTCTATCCAACGCCTAAGTGATCAAGCAGCTTGTAAACTTCAACCATATCTGCTAGTTTAAAGTGGATCACCGAATCTGGCCGTGGAAGATCGCTATAAAGGGACGTGGTTTTAAAGATGAACGAGCATTTTATCCTCCGAAATTTCTCCGGATCATCACTTTCAACGGTTAAAGGAAGATCTCCGTGCAACTTTGAGGTACTATGGAAAGGTTTGCAAATTCTTTGGTATTAGAACAATTAGTTCAATTAAACTTAGTTTTCAATTAATGATTTAATGATTGTTTCTTATTAGACAGCTTACGATAAATTAGTCTTAACTATGTAGGAATGCTCTTTCCTCAACTGTAAAGTTACGAAATTTTGTAAGCTAAATTTAATTTAGTAAGCTAAATTTTAAGCCTAACTACGCTTATGTTTTGTAGTAAGGCAGCTATTGTTGGGAATGTAAGAAATGTTCTTGAAGAGAATTTTCCCCTTCTAGATTCTATTAGAAAATTCAAAAACTGGTATTGCGTAATCTTAAGTTTCTTCTAAATGACAAAGATATTTAGATAGCCTGTACTGTAGTTTACTGGGACGTCACTCTTAAATATCTGCTAAAATGTCGAACTGCCCAATTCCAGTAAGATTGCTGTCTGTACTTCTATTTAAAAAAAAATTGGCACACTATTTTACGGAAAGAACTATACAATACATAAGTTAGGTATGTTCTTAAAAAATTCGTCCCGAAAATCTGTTTCTCTTATTAAATCTCGGTGTGATGTGTGAAAAATATCTTTCGCCTTGTGCTTGGACAAAGCATAAAAAAACGTTTAAGCAAAGTAAATGGTCAACAAAATCGGGAAAGTGTTAGTCGAGAAGATGGCAGGGGAGGGATTTGTAAGCGTTGCAGACATAACATGGGTAAATCTACTTGCTTCTTATTTCTAAGTCCAAATTCACTTTGCCACCAGTACATAAGTCCCGTTGCGTCATATTGCATTGTAATGCAACTTTATAAGTTTGTATTTTATTCGGAATATGTAAATGTTAAACTTTTCGATAAACCGCGAAGGTGAACAACCTTAGCAACGAGAACCTCGGAGTAATTTTAGAAGACGGAGCGAAAATCTTCCAAATTCATAAAGCGCAAAAGTTTTTCGAAAACCTAGGCAGGCAGGAAGACTTTGCAAAAGTTTCTTAACGATTTTCATATAAAATGCTAAAAGAAATGGTAATTTTCCGAATAGTACTTTGAATTTATTTTCAAAAATTAAAGTAAACACTAATATAATGGTAGTTAGCATTTTTGAAATCTAAATCATTCTGAATTATGCAATCAATGTAGTCTCTAATGATTTTGATTGCAGATTTATAAATCAAATTCGTAACACACTATAAAAAAATTCACAGGTGTACTCTAACTCGCACGTAGGGGGCGGCGCCCCGTCTGACGCCCCCCCTCTCCTAGGGCCGGTTGGCGACTTCTGACACACCACAATGGATTTTCTTAACTAAATCTTTTAAAATGGTTTTTCGAATTTCTGTTTATGCAAACTTAATTTTATCTTTTCATATTGCAGATTTACGAGTGTCTACTTGGGTTCATCTGAAGACATCACTCGACGTACGTTGAGTGAAGATAGAATCGTCCTGGCAGTAGCATTTGAATAGACCTCTGGGGAAAACTCTTACCTTGTTGACTCGCCCGACATTGTCTTCCTTACAGTCTGTACGTTTTTACAACAGGAGTAAGTCTCGCCTTAAAAATCTATGTAAACTGAACAGCGCCATGCATCGTTATTTTGTACAATTGATTCCGATTTGTGCTCATCTACTTACAATAAGATGCTGATGATTTTAAATTGTTGAAAGTGTAAAAGTTTTGTTTAAACTGTATAAATGTATTGCCTGGCGGTTTTTTAGTCATTCTCTAAAGTAAATTGATTTCTTGTATTGGCATAATTATGAAATGCAAGATGAAATTTTGTTTCAGACCGACAGCAGTTATAAACTTTATTTTAATCAAAATTCTATGTACTTGGCTACTTTGTTCAATTTTGACTTCTTCACATAAAAATTTTATTAAATTTAAATGCTTTTAAATACAAATTATTTCTATTTTTAGCAAAGCCTTGCATTTTCTTATTTAACGTTTATAAAGATTATTTTGAAATAACGTCCATAATGATTTTTATTTTGAAATTGAGCTACCTGTCAAAAAATTAACTTGGATAGTATGAAATATTGCTTTCTTGTTTTGAAATTTAGATAAACTGAGGCCTTCAGTTAGTTTTTTTAACTATAACAAATTGTATTTTGCACGAACCCAATGTTTTGCCTTCATTTACTGAACAAAGTTCCCTTTTGATTTATAGTTACCCTGTAATATTTAATGCTAATGGAATATTTTAGTGCTTTCAATCCTCCTTTTAAAGGAAATGCTAAATTTTTTACTCGATATGAATAGCCTCTTACTGAGCCTAGGCTATTTTAACAGTTGAAATTGCTTGAATTTATCTTGAACAATTTTCATGTGAGGATTAGACCAAAAATAAATAACGAAATGGTATAATCGAGTACTATTCTTTGCCTCCTTTGGTGCAAAAAAAAAATGAAGGGAAAAAAGTAAATATCGCGATACTTTAAATTCCAAGCCATTACAGATTCATTTCATTAGTTTAAATGCTTTACCCTGGCATATTGCTGTAATTTTAGTTAACATTATACTTCAAGGAGATGTAACACTAAGCATTGAATCTGTATTGGGCCCTTACAATCGATTGGTACAGACTCAATGTTTCTCATCTTTCTCCTAAAACTTACAAAAATTTAATTTCGTTTGGCTATATTTTAACAAGAATAAAATGGTTTTTATAGTATACGCTGTTTAGATAAAATACAGATGGGAGGAAAATTTTGTCTGGTTATTGCTTGGAATTTAAAGAAATACAGTTCTATTAATGACAGGTTTAAGGTACTTTTAATAAAAATAGTTTGCAAAAAGGCATTAACCTGGTAATTGCTGTCTAGAAGTTCAAATATTTTGACACTCGGTTTTAAATCAAAATTTTAAAGAATCGAACATTGTCGGTTTCTTTTTCATATTTAAAAAAAATGAATCTCCATTCTCCAGCATGGCATTCTAAACTTATTTGATTATGCCGGTATTGGTTTCATTTCTGTTACACATGCAACAAACGTTTTTGCAAGCAGTTTTATTACTGTTAAAGGTTGCAAGGCTGTGCTTTAACGATGTTTATAGCTGTTTTATCCTGTCTTAAAAGTAGTTCATTCTTGCATTTAAGTTTTGGTCATCCTTAAAAGTTATTTGTTTCATGTACAGTAGACTCCCCCTCATAACACAGTACATACGTTCCGTGCTATAGGAGTCCTTGTTGTACGGGGCCCTAGCTATACCCCACCTGGAGTGCGAACTGCGCGGTATAATCGCTGCAAAAATTATTTGCACTCCTTAGAAACACAATGATGTATGATATTCAAAAGTTATATTGACTAGAACTAAAGTGTCATTAAATTGGAACATCTCCTCTTTAATGTGCTATACGAAAATGATTCACGATTTCTACGCAGTGTTCTTCGAATTAGTCTTTTATGATAACGTGTTATAGGGGCTCTACTGTATTTATTGGTTCTCCGATAATCTAAGTTGTAGTAAATAAGGCTTTGGTATGGAATGAATTAAACTCATAGCTATTTATATTGTACTAATTTGTGTTTTCTTTCCTGTAACAAAATGGTTTTACTGGGTTGCCAGATGTATAACAGAAATTTTAGCTAAAATGAGATGTAGCTTAAATTAGCTAGTCATTTCTACAGTTAAAAGAAAACGCATCTTGGATGCTACACATCATTTAAAATAAGACGTAATAGATAAAATGAACCTGAAATATTTTTAAGTTGGGATATTTTTACAATTGCATCGATTGAAGCTTGGTTCTCTAGATTAAGAACCTTTTTAGATGAAATTTTTAATCTTCGCACAACAAGTGATCATTTGACTAGTACTGCAGTGCCACGCAAGAACTAGAATAGTTGAAATTATTTTCAACGAGTTTATTGTAGATAAACAAATAAATTTATAAAGTTAAAGCTGAAGAATCATTCACGAACATGCCAGCATACATGCATGTTATTCAAGGTTTTGAACAAATTGCTTAAGCAAACAACTTACATTGCCTCTATAAAACTTGCGATCAGCTTGCGATATTAACCAAAATGTAAGAGGCAAAAATTAGTTTAATCGGTTTCTGAAACGAATTGAAAGTCGGGTACATCTGGCAATCCTGGTCCATTGGAGAAATGAATCTTTTTTAATGTCACGTTAACCCTTAGCGGTCGTACCCGGTTTGCGTATTGTGTGTACTTATATCTAAAGTCCTCAAAAGAATTATTAAATTTTGTTTATCCTTCATAATCTTGAACGTTACGAGACCTGCTCCTTTAACGGAAGTTAATTCTGACCAGTACGACACAAATTTCCAAATTAAACGACCGCAAAGAGTTAAGTCTAAGAGTGTCATTTATAATTTGTGTATAAACTCATTTTCTCCGCTAGATTTCTTGCATTATTGTAGAATTAATGTTTATGCGAGAAACAATGTTGATCTTTAAATGTGTTTGTCAATTTACTGAAATTAAAGTGTCGATGTATTCTGTGAAAGCTATCACCAAAGAGTATTAATGATTTTACTATACTTTTCTTTTAGAAATTTAAGTTTGCCTTAAGTTGATAGAAAATCTAAATTTGTCTTCAGACATATCTTAACGTATCACATATGTTACTTATTATATCCTGTCCAGTCTTTGCCGGAGTAAGAAAATGTGACCCTTAACTCGCTTTGTCTTACAAAAAATATAATTGCAGCATTCAAAAATCGGGTTCTTTTGGCAATGAAAATGTCTAAGCAGGCGAGATAGTTATTTGGATAATATAAATTACGTGTGCATGTTTGGAATTCTGGCAGCGTAATGGACCAAAAATTTTCAACTTGTATGATATATCAATGGTAGATTTTATTTAAAATGAAGTATCGGTTTTGAATTTTACTAGTATGTATTTTTTTATGAAACTGCAAGGCAATTATAAACATTGTACGAAGAATCTTATAGAATTAAAAAAATCTCAAATCCAGTTAGTATTGTCAAATAGTGGTAGCACAGATGTCCTCGCTGGAAAGGTTTTTCGAAGAAAAATACTATTGTCACATGTTTAAGGCGTATGCAAATAGTGAACATAATGATTTTCATTAATTTAGGCTAACGTTTACATATGGTACAAACAAATCTCTAAATCATAAATGCTTTTATTTCTAACGCCTAAATATTAGAATAGCTTGGCATGTAGACAAACTTTTTAAATATGAAAGAATTGCATTCTTTTCATACAAAGCTCTAAATTTAATATAAAGGAATTTTCTGAAAGCTGCAATGAAAATAGCATTTATTAGTTGGCGCAAATTGCCAAAACTTCGCCAATGTCGATCCTTTTACTGGAATAGTTTTATAGAAAACGTGGAAGGGGATAAAAAAATTTTATGCCAAGATAATTTTGAAATTATAGTCCTTTTTAGAAACAAAGATCTCAATTTTGGAAAATAATCTAAACAAATTGAATTTCATTTAATTTAGTAATTCCATCAGATACACCGGTTAAAAAGTTAATTTTTAAGTCTGTGCATCAATGTCTCGCTAAGTTGCCCCGTTGTGATTTCTAAAGTTTTTAAAAATTTTTAAATTGTTTCGAAAAGAGAGAAAGCCTGAAGTTTAGCAACCTTTCTATTTTCCTTTAGTCATCTTCGCGTTGTTTAAATAAAAACGCTGTCAGCAGGTTAAATCGTTCCCGAAGTTCGTGGATTTCTCCTTGCAAGTAAAGGATCTCTATTAAACTTACGGAAACACGTTAATCGTGCTTGGAATTTTTTATTTAAAAATATGCGAAACATTGAGGCATGGATCCCCTGCATTGGCGCCTATAAAAATATATTTGTGCAGGTGTCCCATGTTTCAATGATTCCTCCGTCACTGTCATTGACTATTTAAATTAATTTTGAAATTTCAAACAAGGATTTAATAAATGATTTAAAAGTTGATTCTTTAATGTAGATGAGTCAAAATTAGTCTAAATTGTTTGAACGTGAAGTAAATGAGGAATGGGTCCGTTTCTTTGCAATAAGAAAGCTACGAACTGCAGGAACAGATTAGCTACCCACGTTAAGATTTTCTAAAATTTATAATAGATAAAAATAAGACAAAAAACATGTTTGCTAATAGATATTGCTCAGCTTATACTCAATTGTCTAATGAGTTCAACTTACGAAGCATGGATGCATGGACTTGAAAATCATTACTCTGTTACGTTAAATTTTCTAGCGCAAGTATTGTAGCGAAAAAAATTAAGATTTAAATTAAACGTTAGTTGGATTTATATTTAAAAATTTACCGATGTCAAGAAACAACTGTTTTAGTGTGGTTGTCATGCATGTACAAAATAAATAGTAAATTTCTACGAATGTCTAGTCTAATATTCAACAAGGTTATCATTCGTTTAAACTGTTATTTAAAATTTGTTTAATTATCGATTTTATGACTAAGCTGATTGAAGCATAGAATTTAAATTGTTACTAATGCAGAAGTTTCATTTTTAAGTTATAAATGAGCAACTTTTCTAGACTAATTTGCCATGAAAAGTCAACAGTAACTTGTCGATATTGAAAATTAGAACCATTTTTGCTAAAAGTGAAATTTTAATTGCTGAACACAGTCCAATTTACGATTTCTTTTCTCTGTATTCATTCGGAATAGATCGCTTAGCATATGTTCAAATTTGGTTATGTTTTACAAAACTAATTTCTCACTTTTAAACTCTACTGTACCGTATTCTAGTTTTGTTATGCCAGTTTTAAAAAGAATATATATAAGTTGAAAGTTCAAAAGCAGCCAAAAATATTTTTCGTTGAACTACTATCTTTTTGGAAAGTCATAAAGCTCGAATGATCTATTGGATAAAAATTGTATTAATAGTAATGCCTGGCCTGTCCCACAGTTACTCCATGATATAAATGACAATTCAGTGTAAT
This sequence comes from Cheiracanthium punctorium, assembly GCA_038373885.1. NCBI lineage: Eukaryota > Metazoa > Arthropoda > Arachnida > Araneae > Cheiracanthiidae > Cheiracanthium > Cheiracanthium punctorium. The sequence continues at coordinate 8,818 of JAWZYV010005034.1, read as the reverse complement.
TTCTCATTATTTCATGGATATTGGTTTTGTAATGTTTTAAAGTACTGAATTTGTTACCTCGGGGGAGGGGGAGCAATTTGGCAATGAAAGCCCCCCCCCCACTCCCGCATTATTCATTGTGATTCTGAATGTAAGTTATTCTGCTTGTCAACAGACATATTAATTTTACTTAAATGTTACAATTAGATTTTGGGAATTACCAAGATGTAGTTCCTCTTTATGTTCAGTAGAACAGAGCATCCCAATTTTTCATGCTGTTGTCACATAATGTATATTAAAATTGTGTTTTTTAGTTCTGTCTGTACACGGCGATTTCGCAACTAGTGTTAATAGATTTATGTTAATAATGAAAAATGTGAAGGAGTTACGAAAATTCATTGTAACCCATTATGTACATATTTTTTGTGATAATAAAAATTGACTTCTAATGAAAGTTCTCTTCATTTGTTCACTCATTCATTTTTATAGGGGAGGGAAATCTCGGGAACTCTAGGTTGTCGAAACATTCCATTCAAGTCATTTAACTTGATACAACACTGAATCTCAACAACTGAAATAATTGACTGAAATTTGAAAAAACTGATTATGAACGTGCTGAAAGTTTATCTTCCACTTTTGTAAATCATGTAAAATTTGACAAAGGGTTTTTTGTAGCGTTCAATGAAACTTATTTTTGCATTACACTTGGAAATACAACTGCAGCCAATCAAAGTGTTACTGAAGTGTTTGTGAACAGTTCAAGCAAAGAATTTGATTAAAATCAGTCGGATTGTTTCTTCGCAGGTCAGAATTACAAAGTACTGCAATAACCCATAGTGAGACTGTAATACGAAACTATTTTGTCCTTCGGCAATGTTAACTATCGCAAAACTTGGATTCTTAAAATTATTTTATGCTCGCGTTATACTAGAAAGTTCTTTTTTAATGCACCATTTTTTATCTATAAACCTTTAATTGGAGTATATTGCAGATCTCCAACAGTGATACAAAGAATGAATCTCTGAAGATGTAATCACTCGACAACTTGAGATAGGAGATTTTTCAGCTCTCCTCCGACTTGTTAATTGTGGACAGAGACAACAACTTGGGTTATGTTTAAATCACTTAAACGAACTCTTTCTGAACATTCACTGTAACCATGGATTTTTTTTTTACGAAGCAAAATAATTTTACTTCGGTAAAATACTTTCAATTTTCAGTGTTTTGAGTTGGACTATTTAAGAATCTTCTTCCTACATCCCAGATAGATTTAAAATGAGAACTCAATCGCCAATACAATCTCTTAATGGGGGGGGGGGAAACATGGTAGTCAAAAGAATTTCCAGATTTAGATTTTTGTAGCAGACGTCCCCCCACTTAAAGAAAAAAAATTCACCTTGCTCCGTCATAGGAAAGTTCCAAAGTGGATAGTATTGGGTGAATAGGAAAGTAATGCAATTTTAACACTAAACACATACTTTACAAAGTTTTCAATGAAGCAGTGACTCATCGGATTGACTCGTTGCATTTCAAAGCAACAATGTCTTCGATTACAAAAACTTAAGTTTTGTGATAATTTCAAAGTGTCTCCAAATTGATTTTAGGTATTCGCATTTTTTTAATTTTTGCAAGAATTATTAGGGTACAGGAAAATTTGGGTAGTTTATTAGGGTACAGGAATATTTGAATAGAACGTTGGTATCTTGCATACGTTACTCATTTTGGAAAATGCTCTTATCCAGCAAAAACTCCTCAAACAGGAATATTTTGTACTAGCTTCTCAAATTTCAGTTTGGTATTGAAGGAAACATGAGTTTTCTGTTCCCGTAATAGTCTTTATTAGTTTGCACGTTGGTATTCAAACTGATCCAAACACCCACACATTGATATAAAGCATTACATACTTAAGACGGTTATTAATAGGCAGTGAAATACTCATTTGTACGAGTATCTGAAATGGGCTTTATTTCGGGAGATGTCACTCAAAAATATCTTGTACAATAGGTTAGCTTTTTCTCGCTGCTTTATCCTAGACTTTTTCTCTGGTGCATTCAGTATTGCAGTTGCACATTTTGAAGATGGTTCAAGAACATGGTTAAAAAAAATCACGAAAATGACAGGTTTCGTACATTTTAACAGAGCGATCTTCATACACTCCCTCCCCTCCTTCAAATTTAATGGATGCCTTTACTTAAATTTTAAAAATAAATCGCCCATTCACGCTTATTACACTCATTATTATTTAAATTGCCCATCAGTCTATTCCGTTTATGGTACCCATGTAAAAGTAGTCAGAAATGACCCATGCTCTCAAATGGGGACACGGTGAAAATTGTATACAATATTTTTCCCCATTGAAAGGACTCTTATCCTTTAATGAACGCATTAGAAGACAAAATAGGCTAAAATAATATAGGCCCAGATCTCAAATCGGTCTGTAAAGGTTCATCATGATGTTTGCACAGTCCTTATTTTGCTGAACCCTCTGAGCGTCTTGGAAAGGGTCGAGTGATGTAAAGTTATTTTTGAGGTAAAATTTTCATGCAGCTTAAAAATTACATACAAGTTTTTTTGAAAGATTGGTAAATTAAAAAAAAAGTTAACTCTTTTATTTATTGACAAGCTCCTTGTATCACAACACACTTGATACTAGAGTTATGAATAATTATTATAGATGCATTGCATCGAAAGCTGGAATGAAATGGACGTGAAATGAGTCTCTTGCAGGATTCGATACAGGTTTAAGAGGCTTCATGAAGTGTTCTATTGCCGACTCGACCCCTTTTTGCCAGCATGAAGATCTACGGTGCAGCGAAATGTAAAAATGCGCTTTTTTATTCCGAAAGATGTCCAATGTTTTACGCAATCCATCGCGAATGGATGTCTTGCTCTTTGTACAGTGTTTTATTTTAATCGTCCGGTACAAATACATGTTATCGTTCACTTTTAATCTGAACTCATTACAATAGTATCTTGAACAACCATTCACTATCCTACTCGGTGAGTTCACTTTTTGACCCTCCAATATCAAGATTTCACGAACTTAGAAATCGGAGTGGGTGTATTTTCAGATCCTGGATGTGGACTTTGTTCCCTCCCCCATCTTTGTCTGCACATCTGTATAAAATTTCAATCCTATTAGTGAAGTCCTTTAAAAGCAAACTTTGAATATACGCACATGCATACATTCATATTTATTCATATGGATAGAGTAGGGCACACATCGATCCTTCTATTCTTATGAATCGGCTGTCTTCCCTTTCCAGCTGGCATTCATCCGTGATCTTCTCAATAAGACTCGGTACTCCAAAACAAATTTGTTTTATGGATACAACGTCTTTATGACTTAAAATCCGCGAGTCAGTGATTCCCGTCATTATTTTTCCGACATCGGAAACAACTGGTTCAATAAATGTGAATGGTAAAAGAAGCAGCTTTGACTTCTATAAGGAAGTCTTTGAAATAAGCGATACTTTATGAACCTTATTTCAAATATTGGATTCTAATACAATTATACCTTTTTAATCTGTCATTCAGATCCAGTCCTATTTTAAATTGCTTTTCGCATAGTTTTCCTTCTAATACGTTAAAGGATACGAGTCATTTAAATGGGCGGTTCTCAACCTTTTAACGTCGCCCCCCCCCCTCATATTTTTCAGCATACATTCAGTTTTTTAATCTTTAACAATGAACATTGAGTGGAATTTTCTACAAAATAATGCTATCAGTCAATTTTGAATGAACACTTTAAGCGAAAATGGATATATTTTTGAGTAAAAATGAGAAGATTTTTTAAAAAACATGCATCATTACTGGCTCTTTGGTTTTCCTCACTGTCCCCCTGCAAACGCTCTGCGCCCCACAGGTTGAGAAACGCTGATTTAAATGGAAAAAAAAAATTGTATCCCCAATTTTCATGGTGTTCATTTCTGACTGTACTTTTATGGGTAGTCTAAATATGTGAAGTATAAAGAATAAATGAAAGATTTATTTTTAAATGTAAGTAAATATATTAAGTTAGAAGGGGGGAGGGGAGGGGGTGTCAAGATAAATCGGTGAAAGGGCTATTTTTATGATATTTTATCCTGCTTCCCACTCGTGATTGAAATGCAAATTCTATTTCAAATAATCGGGCCATCTTTGAATTCTATCGGTTAATTTTTTTCAAGTCAATATGGATAAGATTTAATGTTTCAATACATTTTTAATTGGATGTTCCCAGTTGGGGGAAACATTACGGAACGAGTCCTTGGAGGACGGGGTCGCTTAATAGAGGGGGTCGCTCGTAGAAGTTTCACGATGGGTTGTTGAGGATTACAAAATGAGTATCTCCATCGACAATGTCTTTAAGTTCTTCAACGGGAACAGTCCAAAAATTCCAACACATTACGATGAATGGCAGTTTTAGACATTCATTTCAAGCAGAATACCATCTTTGCTTTCGAGCATAATACCAGCTTGCGGGGCCGCCACCGCTTGTCGGTGGATGCGTCGATCCACGCGTTCTGACGTCACTCTGGCTGCACCGGCACCCCTTAAACGTGCCACATTTCCTTGTTCCAACCCTCTTCGCAACAGCCGGTGTACAGTGGACGCATCCAGGTGTGTATCTGCCGAGATTGGCCGAATGGACCCACCTGCCCTTCTCAGTCCGATCACCGTGCCCCTCGTAAAATCGTCGGTCTGCTGGAATTGCCTCCGTAGACGGCGGCCTGACGTTCTCTGGTGACACGTGCCCTCTGAGACAAGAATAAAATTTCTACGGCAATTTCTCTAGCAGCAATAGTTTCACAAAAAGGGTCCGTTCTACCGGTTCCTTCCCGTATATCTTTTACCACGTGCACTGGCGAACTGCCTATTTTACATCATTAGCATAATTCGGTAAGGTGCATTGACCCTGAAATTTGCATAATTTTCTGACCACTTCTTGGTGTTGTATTTTCAATGTTATGCAGTGTATTTTGTGAATGCTCCTGTAGCAAAACTATAATTGCTAAGTCGACCTTTTTCAATAGGGTACAGTACATAAGAATAACGTATTTAAATTTCGTCGAAATCCATGCCTATTTCCTGGAGTTAGAGCACAGACGGACCAATCGAAATCATAAACACTTTTCAACCTAGTTGGAAAGTGTTTAAAAAATGGACGATGACTGATGATCCTACGTTACGATTTCTGATGATCAGGCTTATAAACAAATAATGTCAACAATGGGTCATAATGAGTCATCCTATTGATGCAAAATGAATAATTGAATGCGGCAACCCGAATTTTTAATGTTTTCATAGCAGTTTTTAACTCCCATGAAGGTGATGTTACAGAATGAGGTGTTCTATATGCTAGAAGAAAAATATTAGTCACTTTTATTATACGGAGACGCGGGCCACCTGGTGTGAATTTTTTAAACATGAATTTGCACGGCTAGTATGTCTTGAAATCGTGAAGAAAAGCTCTAACTTTTTCACTATTGCATTTCCCTGTGTACCTTGCTCCAATCATTATTTTGATGCTGTTGTAACATTCTTCTTTGTAGAGGTATAAAAACGTTTTCGTAAGAGGGGGGGGGGAGGGAGCCCATGAAGCTTTTGCCCTGCCCCCCCCCTCTCTGCAAATCGGTCCCTGCTTATCAGGCTCTTGCCTCGACGATTTCGAGGAGGCGGTGGGTGTGTTTAAGTAAAGGCAAACGAAATAATCCGATGTCTTGTTTTTGTGCTTGGATAAGCTAAGTTCGGCGAGAGGAGATATATCCCTTTGAGGCACCCTCTTTTCCCAATGCCGAAAAAAGGGCAGCCGTTGCCATCGCTCGACTTAACTACCAGTAGTTAAGTCGAGCGATGGTAACGGCTGCCCTTTTTTCAGCATTGGGTCATCTATCCAGCTGTTCTCGCGTTCTTCCATTTTTCAGCAGATGTCAGTGCTGTTCAAAATAATCGTGACCCTTTTTTGACGGGAAATGAACGTGCTCAAAAGTAAAGGATTCTCTTGGAGCTCTGTCACCCGCAACTATTTTTATAGAAATCCAATCTATTCTTCTTCACTGGCAACAGTCAAAACGTCAGAGTTCGGTGTCCTCACGGCGAGGACACCGCGCGTTAAAGGGATAAAGACGGGGAGAGCTTACGGAATCTCCAGCAGGAGAAAAGGGCTCGAGGATGACGTCAGGAAGAGGCCGTACGCTTGCTACGTCATTTTTTGTCCATTCCTACGATTTCGGTAGGTTGGACGCTTCTCAAACTAAGAACGGAATATTGGGGGTATAGGAACGGAACGACGTTCTTCTTTTATTCGTGAAATTCGTACACAAATCTTTGACAAGTTTTGAATGACGAATAAGTCGTGCTTCGAAAAAAAAAAAAAAAAAAAAAAAATCCTATTCATTGCACTTTAAATTAGGAATTTTATATATGTGTGTATGTATATAAAGGGTGTTTCGAAATGAGTTTTACAAACTTTTAGGAGAGGTAGGACACACCGAGACGGTTCGGAATCGCACAGCCATGCGGGGTCGGAAACGTCGTCTTCGTGGACCTGTTCATAATCACTTTGACAGCTGGCTGTGCGACACAGCCAGCTGTCGTCAAAAAAGGGTCTCTCGATCTGTGGCACGCGATGAACGTTTCGATCGTCCGCCATCTTGCTGAGGATCCGCCCCGGCTGAAGAATGTCATATCCCTGGCTAGAGAAATAGGAATGGATCCCTGCCAGGGATACTATGGATCCCCTGCTGGAAAAATGTTAATCTCTGTCCTTACAAGTTCAACAGTACCTAACGATATTAAGTATTGAGAATAGAAATTTTTTTGCTTACTAGACAAAGGAGCAAGTTACAAGCGTCCCTTTGAAATCGATATATATAGGCCTGATGCCACTTCTCATTCTGTGACTGGGGTCAGGTTTCAAAGGAAGACTGCGTAATGAACGAACAAGCACTGCTCTGCCGCGAGCCGAATGGGAGGGTAGACGTAAGAATCGACGTAGGCAAGAATATATGTGATTGTGCATAGGAAATTGGGGGTCAACTTTTGTTTGAATGGAAGTCACTTACCAGACATGTTGGCGACTCTATTTGTCATGCAGTACCTAATATATTATGCGAGTGAAACATTTACACCTTCCCTCCATTTTCTTTCTTTCTTTCTTTTCTTTTCTTTTTTTTTTTTTTCAAATGTCCTCTCCTGGAGAATGTTTTCTTTTAAATGTCCCTAACTGAAGAAAATGTTCAGTTCGCACCCTGGTTTAGAGGATCTAGAAAAGGGCTTCTGCTTCTCCCCTTACCTTCCAAAAAGAAATTGCCGATAAAAAGTGTTATTTTCCATTAGAGAAAATTTCACCATTACGCTACTTCTTTCCCCTGTAGCAATAACCCATCGGTCGATGAGAGGCGGGTGAGTTAAATCCGAGGAGAAGGAGCAATGGCCGATCACGGCTTTTCATCCAAAAAAGGGGAAATTTCATCGGCAACTGGTACAAAATGTCCGCTCGGGGGACCATAAAGCCGATCATCGTTTCCCGATGACTCCGATGAAATAACGAAAAGAAACCGATAAACTGTGAAAAATATATTTGTTAATAAAAAATAAACGACTGGCAGCAAAATTTTCAAAAAATGTCCGTTCTGTTTATTATGTTTTCGTTTTTTGTATGCTAAATTTCTGTTTTTCTTAAAAAAAAAAAAAAAAAATCCTTCCTCCCCCGGGCCCGAACCCTGAGCGTACTTATTACGAGATAAGCGCGCTACCCCTAGACCATCGAATCTTGTCAGGTGTAAGGCAAAGTGTGAAGTACAGGTTATTTTAGTCTCAGATTGGGACTTTGCGTGAAATTTTGACAAAGTGTTGTTCAGCTATTATTAATAATAGTCAAATTATTCGATTGGTAAGAAATTAATTTCACTTTTTACCAATGTATGTTAAGTAGCAACAACATTCATAATTAATAATTAAAAAACAATATTGCCAATTGTATAGGAATTTTAGTGCGATTTTAACTTTCATATTTCTTGGATAACTTTTAAAAATTAACTGATTTCTCTTCTTGCTGTTTACATTAAAGAGGTTTCAAAAGAGTTGCTCATTGTAATGAAGTTTCAATTTTTCTTATAATGCAGCTGACGCTCAAATAGATTTTCTTTTTTTTTTTTTTTTAATTATTTAAATATTACAAACGATTTTTATATAATAAACACTTACATTTTTTTGGTAAATATTTCTTTTCAAATTTAAATTTTGTGGGAGGGGGCAAGGGGGATACCACCCCCCTGCCCCCTCCCAACCCCAATACAATAAATTTGAAGTAAATTATGCGATTAATTCAAGAATTGTTCAAAATTTCCCTTAGATTATGCAAAGGCACATCTAAATTACGCAAATATTTATAGGAATTTGGGTAAAGTGTAAACCACTGGGGACACCTGCAAGGCCCGTTGACTACAGAGCTGCAGTTTCGGATAAAATATTGTTTTTCGGTTTCCCATCGGCGAAACTGCTCGTCTAGATCACTTCTATCCATGAATAAAAATTCATCTATTGCAGATAAACAAAAGTGCACTTGCCGATGACTGAATTCGACGAGTCGATGAGTTAACGATGATTCGATGAACGACCGAGCAGAAAACAAGCAGTCATTGCTACTAGGGTCCCCTGTTAGCCTATGTTACGATGTCCGTGGTTACGATTCTTCAGCGAAGAAGCAGCCCATCCACTTGAATGGCTCTCTGAAGAAGTTCATAATAGCAATGTCTTACTGCTGCCATCTATTGCATTTTTATGCAACTATTGAAGTAAGAGAATCCATAGAATACATAGTGCTGCCATGTAACGTAAACGAATCAAACTAAAA
>JAWZYV010005032.1:0-47480 GCA_038373885.1 Cheiracanthium punctorium | reverse complement strand
TGACACCCAAAGTGTGTTGCTTATGTACAATTCATTCCTTTATTCTGTTATTTTGGTTCTTGTCAGTGCAGAAAATCCCGCTTCACACAGTTAGGTTGTTGGAAATGGCAATAGGGATTTAAAAGACTGGAATTTTAATTCATAGTCTTGAAATGTTTAATAAGCAGTAAAATAATGTAAAATAGTCATGAGATTTTTTTCTGTTACAAAATCTGTTCTGTATAAATTAGCACAAACCCAAGAAACTCGAGACCTCGAGAGAAATGCACGACAGAAAATAAAATGGAAATAATGTAATTTTTCTTGAGCAACCCGGTACCATTTGATCCGCGGACAGGGGGTTGGGGACCACTGGTCTATGGAAATTTGAAATCTTCCACTTGCCGGATAAAATACCCTGGAGGGCCACATCCGGGCCGCGGGCCAGGGTTTGCCGATATGTGATTTACACTATCAAAAAGAAGAGACAACAGAAAGGACTTGTGAGCGTTGGATTTGCGCAATCACTCCAGTAGATTCATTCATTATATAATTATACGAATATCATTTGCGTTCGCATAGCTTGGCTTATGGCGAAAGACAGTGCCGTAAAAATAGGGAGGCATGGCAGGGCGAATGCCCGGGGCCCCCACATGTAGGGGCCTCAAAATCCATACAACTATTTTCTCAACCTCTTGGATTTTTTATCTTTTATAACGTTTTAGATTTGTACATTTACTATTCAAAACGGATCACCTAACACTGTTTAAGCAGAAAACAAAAAAGTTGCTTACTGTTTACAAAATAGCTAACAGCTCACCAACAGATCCGCTGTATTACGATACGTACAGCTGATTATGAAAAGTTAAATTTATATGCCAGTATTTCTAGAACCAAAGTTCTTTAACTAATGACCTTGTGTTCCCTTTATTTGTATTCTAGAAAAACATGATCTGGGCCTCAAAAAGCCACTCTGAAGCAAGCATCCCTTTTGGGGGGCCCTCTTATTTCTTAAAATTATCATATCACTTAGGTAATTTCAAGCAAATGGCAGTTTTTTCTTTTTGTTGTAATTATTACTTACAAATATTTTATGTACTTACAAATAATGTGCAGATGCATAATCAGTGGTGTACACCGACTTTCTTTAAGAGAAGGGGGGAATGGAAGTAATCTTTTGGTTAAATAAAAGCCATAATCTATATGTTTAAAATTAAAACTGTACGGACTTTATGTTAAAAATGCATGGACAAAGGGGGAGGGACTGAATCCTCACCCCCACACCATTTGTGTACGCCACTGAGCATAGTAAATATATGGAGCTGAACCACACTTTTCTAGAGTAAGTCAATGCTCGGAAATTTCTTTTTCCTTTTAATGAGGATCTAAATTAGGAATGGCATGGCATACAAAGGTCCAAATGCCAATTAACACGCTCTACTTTTTCTCGCATATCGTAAAACTCAAAATTAGCCAACTTAAATTGACACTTTGTCCTTTATTCCCCCCCCCCCTCCAAAAACCAAAGACATTAGAATATACTAGAACGAGTATATTCTAATGTCTTTGCCAAAAACCAATGGTTTGAGTCCCTCTTGCAAAATATTTTAATATTTGTTGGTCGTCTTTTTCTTTTACTTGTGCAATAATCAGAGTTCACATTATTTTACATTCATTATACAAATGATTCGATAATTATTTGTATAAAAACCCAAATTAAAAATAAAAATAAATGTTATATTCCAGCTGGAATTCATGTAAAATCCATTAAATACTTCAGTATATGAAATTAAAAATACCTTGTTGTTACAAACCAAGTGCTCTATTAATGGCTGAAAACGCTTTTATAAGGAATAATACTACTTACATCATGAACACATAAGAGCTATATTGATGATTTATTAATGTTTCTGTGTTGTTTTGTGTTAAGGTAAAGCTACGAAAGAGCTATCTGCTTAGAAGGGGTGCAATGGGAGGAGGACCTCTAACGCGTATTCACGTTACATCTGGAGAAAACCGCCCAAAACTTCGATAGCCGCACGGCAGGATAGTGTGGGGTTTATTTTCGTTATGGTTAAATTTGATGAAAACTAAAGCCTAAGATGATCGTACAGTGGTATTATGCCGCGCATAACCTGCCTGGCAAGTACTCCTAGTATTACGCTGAAAAAATTGAAAAATGATTGACATACACCAAAACACTAAAAAAAACTAAAGACTCTATGAATTGCAACTAAATACCATTTATTCTTAGTCATTCCACTAATATTAATTAACAGACGATATTGACATAATTTTAAACTTAAACATGTCTGGGGGAGATGTGGTTTTGGAGGATAAGGGGTATCCACAAAAGGTTTGAAACACAAATAATAAATAGATTACTGGGAATATTCACCATTATGATGAGGTAGCCATCTTTACACAAGACACGATCGACGCGTGCCCTATTGGAACCGCTTTCTTTCTCTTAAGCCATCCTCAAGCCTCTGATTCCATGTTTCTTTTGAACACAACTTGATCATATTGATTCGAAGCACACACTGATTTTTTTAAGTCCGTTCACACCTTTTCCAAACTCTCTTCTGCTTCTTTTTTTCTAGCACACTCGTTCTGTCGTCTTTTTTTCTTCTCCCACGGGGTTGTTTCCTCTTTTCTTACCCCCTCTTACATCATTGGCTGGAGTTTCTGATTTGTTCGTATCGGGGAATTAATGCATCCTCTCGTCGAATCCCAGACATGTAGGTGGATCATTCGGGAATATACCCCGCCAAATTTGCATATCATTTTCGGCCATAAATATTTTCGGCCATAAATATTTTAACGTTGACAGTTCATTGTGCTATAGTGTCCAGACTGTCCATTGCCTGGCGCCTCTTCTAATTTACGTCCACTTGTGTGGTCTTCCCCTGGGAACCGTCTCAAAATATATTTTACTGCTGTTTTCACTTCACCACAAGTGGTTAAAATTTGAGGAAAACTAAAGCCTAAGATGATCGTACAGTGGTATTATGCCGCGCATAACCTGCCTGGCAAGTACTCCTAGTATTACGCTGAAAAAATTGAAAAATAATTGACATACACCAAAACACTAAAAAAAACTAAAGACTCTATGAATTGCAACTAAATACCATTTATTCTTAGTCATTCCACTAATATTAATTAACAGACGATATTGACATAATTTTAAACTTAAACATGTCTGGGGGAGATGTGGTTTTGGAGGATAAGGGGTATCCACAAAAGGTTTGAAACACAAATAATAAATAGATTACTGGGAATATTCACCATTATGATGAGGTAGCCATCTTTACACAAGACACGATCGACGCGTGCCCTATTGGAACCGCTTTCTTTCTCTTAAGCCATCATCTAGCCTCTGATTCCATGTTTCTTTTGAACACAACTTGATCATATTGATTCGAAGCACACACTGATTTTTTAAGTCCGTTCACACCTTTTCCAAACTCTCTTCTGCTTCTTTTTTTCTAGCACACTCGTTCTGTCGTCTTTTTTCTTCTCCCACGGGGTTGTTTCCTCTTTTCTTACCCCCTCTTACATCATTGGCTGGAGTTTCTGATTTGTTCGTATCGGGGAATTAATGCATCCTCTCGTCGAATCCCAGACATGTAGGTGGATCATTCGGGAATATACCCCGCCAAATTTGCATATCATTTTCGGCCATAAATATTTTCGGCCATAAATATTTTAACGTTGACAGTTCATTGTGCTATAGTGTCCAGACTGTCCATTGCCTGGCGCCTCTTCTAATTTACGGTCCACTTGTGTGGTCTTCCCATGGGAACCGTCTCAAAATTATATTTTACTGCTGTTTCACTTCACCACAGATAGAACCCATGTCTTCTGAACCTTCACAGAGACCTTCACAATTCAGTCATCTTACCATGTTGTATGTTGAGTATTATTCCCCAATGGTGAGCGGAAAAAACGCCACTTTTAATAGTGACATAGGATGTAACATGGTCGTTATATGCTAGTCGATGAGGCAAGAGCGCAGCCAGAAAATTTTGTCGAGGGGGTTGTATAAGATACAATTTTGTATTGATAAACTTAATTTCTTATTGACGACAAAAATCTGAAAGCTCTTAATAACTAATTTTGAAAGTTTCGCAGGGAGGTATATCCCGATATCCCACTCCATGGTTACGCTTCTGCAGTGACGTACGAAATGGGGGGCGGCTTTGGGGCTCGAGCCCCCTCCCCATACCTTTGGAGGATGATAGAAAATAACCATATATCGGTGTCTTTTCCAGTGTCCAGAATCCACATACTTTATTTTTTGTCTGGAAACCGATCATTAGCGAAATTCTCGATACATTAATTCCTCACCCTTGTTTTTCCCGGGAAAAAAAACGGTCACTCAATAGTTGTTTGTGGGTGGGAATAGCGAACGGAAGTCTTCATGTCAATTGTGAAAGCAGCGGTCATCTTGCAACTTGTCACCGCTCTGGCGCCGTATCTCGCAAACTGTTCGGAGGTGTCCTATTGTTGAGGGGAAAAAATTCTTCCGGTGATAGGGCGCACCTACTTCCACGTGCTGAGATAGCTCGCCCTCCATAGGTCCATTCTGTTCTGGAGTGAGAGGTCATCCATCGTGTCGGCAAATACAAAAGACACCGGGCAATTATGTCCTCGGGACATCTCTCTCCCGACATTTCTGTTTTAACTGGAACTCTGTAGTAGGGACCCTCAGATATCTGATATTCTGGGTAAAAAAAAAAAAAAAAAACCCTTTGACATCTCAACACAAAGCATGCTTTTCCTTTCGGCCCCAGTGCTAACCTCCTGTATTCAAAGTTTGTCTTTTTAAATGACTGGAGGAAGCGTTAAGGATAAAGAGAGATTCTGCGAGGGTTGTTCCTCATCTCATAGCGTGAAGTTTTAAAACAGGAAAAGATCTTATACATAAAGCAGTATTTTACAATATTTCTTTATAAGTATAGCGCTTTTGCTCATTTTGAAAGACAATTTTTGTGTTTATTATTACTTTTTTTTCTTCTTTCTAGACATGATCAGTGGCATACGCAGACTTCATTCAAGGGGGGAGGGGGGTTATAGACATAACTTTGTGTTAAAATGCGTAATATTTAAGCTAAAAATTGAAAATTTGTGGACCTTTTGTTAAAAAAATTTTGACAGGGGGGGGGTGTGAACCCCCAGCCCTCCCCCCTTGCGTACGTCACTGGACATGATGAATACTAGGTGGCTGTTGATAAAAGTACATAGTACAGTTTTTGAAGAACCAGTGAAAAAGCAGTGGAAGGAGAAAAACGCACCGGAAAAGACCGCACAATATTAAATGGGTTTATTTTTTCAAATGAATGTGAGTGTGCGTGTGTGTATGTGGGGGGGGGGAATAAAAAATGTAAAGGAGTGGGCATCCGAAAGGGCGCAAACAGAGGTACATTCATGTATTTTGTATTTATCTCTATTGAAAGTTGACATTCCGATAATTTTTCAAGGTCAGTGGCCTGATTTTTAAGTACACAGTGTGCACAGTAGCCCCATTGCCCCTATAGCTTTTGGTGAAGTGATTTTTTTTTGTATCACTAGGGGCCAAGGCCCCCAGACTCGCTACGCTCTATTTTCGTACGAGGCATTCGGCCCCTAATCAGGCTTATTCGTAAAAAAGACCTAATTTCAGCAGACAAAACCCGAAGATTGGATCAGATAGAATGTTACTGAGCTACGCATTGCTTGGTTCTTGCATGTTCATTGGTACATAAAAATTTAAACTTCACACTACAGTAACCCCTCCCCCTCATAACACTGAAGATATTTTGTTATGGGAATCCGTGTTGTACGGGTCCTGAGCTATACTACACCTGGAGTGCGGACTCCGCCTATAATCGCTGGAAAAATTATTTGCACTCTTCAGAAACACAATGATTTTCAATGTTGCCATTCAAAAGTTATATTAATTAGGAGCTAAAGCATAATAAAATCAGAACATCTGTTTCAGCTGTATTTTTAATAATGTAAAACCTATTGAACACCCTTCGAATTTGCCACCCATTGCGATTTTTCATTATTTGGCGACTTGCGTACATGTAAAGTTAATAAAAGCTAAGGAACAGATAGGATAGCTTGCCACCAATGGCGACTTTTCATTATTTGGCGATTTACACATGCTCACAACCTATAATTACTGTTCATGTAAGGTTACCGGAAAACCATAATCCATATTTTCATTTACATAATCGTTTGCAGATTAGCGTACTTAGCACCACGAATTATACCATCTCGTCGCGCTAGCAAATATCCAAAGTGTACTGTAACTGCTATAATGGCATAGTTAACGCCGCCAAATATTTCTACTGGTAGCAAATAATCCAGCTGGACGAGAACCGGCTTTAAAATAATCTGCATTTGAATTATTTTTCATTTTCAAGATATCAGTTATTCTGTTTTGGAAAAACGAATAATCGCTAATTCTAAACTCCTGTTGTCTAAGCGAATTTGCTATTTGAAAATTGTCAACTTTGTGTAACACATTTTGAGTTACTGATTTCATATAGTTTTTATTTTGGCGTAAAATGGGCGTAATTCTAACTCTTGTTTGTAAATTTCACGCGATTCTAGATACTTGGAAACGCTTTGTTGCAAAGGAATGAATGATTTTATGCCAAATCTGGCAACCATGCGGTTTATTTTTTCAGTTTTTTATTAATGTCTTCTAAAATAAATCGATTTTCGAAATTTAAATCAGCTTAGCAGGTTCCCCGGAATTTTTCGAATCTGTGGGCACCTTAGTCGAAACTCAAATCCCCACGGTTTAGGAGGAGATGCGCTGACAAGCTTTTGACAGCGGCGGCAACAACGGCCTTTACTTTTTTTTAGAATAGAGAGATTTTTTACACGAAAATGTGTCACACTCTGAAGTTTTGCAAGCCGAAGGAAGGGAAAACATGATAATATAAACGAAAAGAGAAATAGTTTTAAAAAAATTGCTTGCATTTCTTTCCGTCCGATATTAATATATAAGAATAAAAAATGTCATTTAAATCTCTTTAAAATAGGCCAACGATAGGGATTTAACCGCCCCTAAAAAGTTGTCACCAGGGTGGGCGCCCCCCCCCCCTACGCACGCCGCAACGTGCGGGAAAGTTTGAGGATAATATCGGTACAAGGATATTTCAACCAAGGATATTCAACCATATTTCAACCTACTCAGACTAAGCATCAATGCGAATGCAAGTTGCTCTACTTCTAATCTCTCTCTGATATACCCGAAATCCGATTATCACAGGGGCAAGGGGGGGGGCGGTAGTCCGGTGCCCCTGAAGAAAAAGGGGGCCCATATATATCCCGATTATCTAAATTATAAATTCATATGTACTGAAATAGTAATTGTGGGGAAAAAACTGAATTTCCTCTATAATATAGGTATTACCTAATTGTCTATCACTAGATCAAGTTAGAGATATTTTTTTGGGGTGATAAATACGATTTGATTAAAGTACAAAAACTACAGTTAACTTAAATGCAATTTTCGAGTACAACAGCGGTCAAAACTGGGTTAAAATGCTTTAAAAAGGTAGGCTCAGTAAAGGGGCTTAATGCGTGAAAAAGGGGATAGTAAGGGGGGCCCCAAACTTAATGCCCCGGGCCCCGTCTAAAAGTGGTCAGATTTGTACATACCGTACCGCCTTTCCTATTTACTTATTATTTTTCTTTCAACTCTTCTCTGTTTTCTTTTTTTTTCCGCCTCTTTCTTTATCCTCTCCTTTGTGTGTTTTGTATATCTCTCGTCTGTTCCAATTTTAAATGTTACGTGTTTGTGCGTATTGTAGAGTGCTGATAGTATACCAGGACCGAAAACGAAGGAGACGCAAGTTAAACGGTAGAGGCTTCAGGCAAATTGTCGCTTTTCAGATCGTATTTATGCGAGACGGAAGAAAATGCGAGAATTCTCGCGCGAGACAAGACTCTGTCTCGTCTCGCGTCTCGTCTCGCAAAATATTTTCTTTCTCGTCTCGCGTCTCGTCCCGCAAAAAAAATGCCTGTCTCGTCTCGCGAGACAATGCGAGAATTCTCGCGTCTCGCGTCCATCCCTATTTTAGCTAGAGAAATAGCACCTTGGTTATCCACAAATATATTCTGTGGAAATTTTAGAAACTGCTCATTTACTATTTCTTGCAAAAAGTTCTGAAACCACAGTACCTCCTTTGCTGCATAACACATTGAGAAATCCTCTGCTTCAACAGTTGAAAGAGCTGTTGTCCTCTGTTTCTTGGAACTCCATGAAACAGCTCCACCGGCAACAGAGACGGTCCGAGGGGCGTGCGGGGCCCCAGGCGAAGCGCAAGAGCGGGGCCTCTTCTCTATCATGTCTTATGAGATAGCAATAAAATAGCCCAGGAGCGGGGCCTCTATAAGCGCGGGGCCTTAGGCGATCGCCTACATTCGCACCCCCCTTGGGCCGGCCCTGCCGGCAAGCAATACTATATACCCACTGAATGAACGCCTGTCGATTTTATCTCCAGCCCAGTCTGAATCACAGAATACTTCTAAATCCTTTCCAGTCTTTTGGAAGGTTAGCTTCAAGTTCTTGGTCTGCTTTAAGTAGCGGAGTATATGCTGCACACCGGTCCAGAGTTCTTTACTTGGACAACGATTAAACTGACTCATGTAGGTGGTAGCAAAAGCTAAGTCAGATCTTGTTCCCCCTGCCAAGTACAAGAGTCCTCCAATTGTATGTCTGTATTTTAAAGCTCCTTCAGCATTTAGCATACTGTCCTCAGATGCTTGCATATACTTTACACCTGGATCTAATGGTGTTGAAGCACCTTTAGCATTTGACATGCCAGTTGATTCGATGAACTCATTTATGTAAGCATTCTGGTCAAGAGTCATAGACTCATTTTTACTTCTAGTAATCTTAATTGATAACAAATGATGAATTTCTCCTAAATCCTTGACTTCGAAAACAGCACCTATTTCAGTCTTAAATTTCTGAATTGCAGTATACTTACTGGACATGACAAGTAAGTCATCTACATAGACACCCACAATGAGATCTGCTTGGTGGTTAAAGTAAACACATGGGTCTGCTCTTGATCTGGTGAGATTTATAGACTTTAGAAAACCATCAAGGCACATGTTCCATTCTCTGCCAGATTGATGAAGACCATAAAGACTCTTCTTGAGTAGACAAACTTCTTCGCCTGGTTTTCCATTCAGGTCTAGCTGTGGTTGTTCCATGAAAATTGTTTCAGACAATTTTCCATTCAGGTATGCTGCTGTGATGTCCAGCTGGTGCACTTGCCAATCTTGTTCAACTGAGAATGCCAGTAAGGTTCTTATAGGCTTTGTTTTTATTACAGGACAAAAGGTTTCCTTATAATCTATTCCCTCCACTTGGGTATAACCACGGGCAACAAGTCTTGCTTTGTACCTTTGTATTTTTCCATCTTCATCAAATTTTCTCTTAAAGACCCATTTGCACTTTACAACTTTTCTATCTCTTGGCTTCGGTACTATTTCCCAAGTATTGTTTCGTTGCAAGTTTTCTAGCTCTTCTCTCATGGCTGCCTTCCATTTTTCTGCATCTGGACATGTTAAGGCTTCTTTCAATGTTTCAGGGTCATTTTTGAAGTGCTTCCTTGGACATCTTTGGATTTGGAACATCATGTTTGGTTTTCTTTAGCTGTCAAATGCATTCTTCCTTATCTACTATTCTATTTATTTCGGAAGTGTTTTCTTCTTGCATCATGTCTTCCATAACATAATCTTCTGTCCATTTGGGTGGTTTGATTTGTCTTTTGGACCTGGTTTCTTTTGGTTCTGTCTTCTCGACTTCATTTTCTTGTGGATCTTCATATACGTTGGCTTCCTTCGCATCATGTTCCTTTGAACTTCTTTCGCTGACTTGCTGAGGAGGCAATGTTAATACATTGTCTGTCATGGCAGGTTTCTCTTCGAATACAACGTCTCTCGAACAAATAACTGACCTGGTTTCTTTGATATAGATGCGGTATCGCTCATCCCCATCATATCCGACAAGATAACCTTTTGTGGCCTTTTTGTCCATTTTCTTCCTCTTTTGAACTGGAACATGAGCATAACAGACAGATCCTATAATCCGCATATGCTTAATTCTAGGTTTCTTGTTCATCCATAGTTCATAAGGACTTGAGTTTTGTTCTGAGGTTTTTCCCGTTCTGTTCAGTATATAAATTGAAGTACTGATGAATTCTGCCCATAAAGATGCTGGGAAGTCTATTTCTTCATTTGAATATTTCAATGTTCTGGCCATTTCCACAACAGTTCGGTTCTCTCTCTCGGCACCGCCATTTTGTTGTGGCATGTATGGAGCCGACAACCTTTGACTTATTCCATGTTTCTTCAGAATTCTTCGTATTTCTTGGTTATCGAATTCACCACCATTGTCGCTAAGTATTTCTTTAATGATATGGCCAAGGTTTTTAGCATGAGCTATGAACTCTTCAAGTACATCCTTTACTTCTGACTTGTGCTTCAAAAAGAAACCATATCTAAATTTTGTATAATGATCTTTGAAGACAGCGAAGTATCTGTATTTTCGAAATGACTCTCGAATGGTCCGCATATGTCTGTTGAGATCAATTCTCCAGCTTTGGTAGGTTATGTCTGTTGGGATCAATTCTCCAGCTTTGGTAGGTTGCTTTCTCGCTCCAAATTTTAAACGGTGAGCTTTTCCATACACACAAGCTTCACATAATTTTGTATCAGCTTTGACCTTGATGTTCAATTCCTTTTCAATAATGGACTTGATATGCTGCTTATCTTGATGTCCCCATCTCTCATGATAAAGTTGTAGAATTGAATCATCACTCACAGTCATGTTCACATCGACTTGTGTTTCTGGAACTAAGCTCTTCATAACTGCCTTGAAGAGACCACCTCCAACACTTCGTCTGCCATGCAAGACTACTTCACCATCAATTTTCAGATAGCAATCTTTAGAAGTTGATTCAAATATGCTGTTCTGGTTTCTATCTTGGGCAGCAAGAACAGAAAACAAGTTTTTGCTGATTTCCGGAACATACCAAACATTTTCAAGGCGTTTGATTTGGGTCTTTCCCTTCACAGTTGTCATTACCCTAATGGCTCCTTTGCCAATTGCTGGTAATGTTTTATCGTTTGCTACTGTTATATTGTGGGGATTTTCAAAGTTCTCAAAGTCTACAAAATAATAACTGTTATTTGTCACATGTTTTGAAGCTCCATTGTCAATAAACCAGTCTTCATTACTTGTTTCGGCAGAAAAAATTTCATCATCTACCGCTAAAAGTGTCATGTTTACTGCAGTATTATTATTATTATCTCTACTGGTGCTCTGGTGGCTTGATTTCGGGGGTCTTCCGTCCGCTACCCACTTTTTGCACCTTTTAACCCAGTGGCCCATTTCATGGCAGTAATTACATTTATTTGAATTTTTCTTGCTGGAAAATGATTTATGCTTTTTATCTAAACTGGCTACTAATGCTTCTTGATCGTTAATTTCAGCTCCACTTGGATGTCGCCTTAGTTCTCTTTCATGTGTACATAACTGTGTTGTTAATTCGTCTAATGTTCTCTTATCATCGCTTAGAAGTAGTCAACTTGACTTGAATGAACGATAATTTGCAGGAAGGGTTTCTAATATTTTGCAAATTAACAACATTTCCGGAAGTTTATTTTCCTTCTTACTCTCCAGTCCGTTGTTCAGGTCATTCCATAAATTTTTTAATTTTGACAAATGATCTGCCATATCACCTTCTGACCAGCTAAATTTGAAGAATTGTAAGCACGTACTGTATAGATGGTTGTCCGACGAATCCTCAAAAATCTTGTGCAGTTCGAGCCAAACATCTCTTGCAGAGTTGAATCTCATGACTTTCTGTAGCGTATCTTCGGTCATGGAGTTAGTCAGAACCATCATAGCACTGTTATTTGCTTTCTTAAAATAATTTAAATCATCCTTGTATTTGATTTTCATCGCTTCGGCATCAGCTACATTCGGTTCCTTAGGCTTCTCTAACCTTCCTTCTACAATGTCCAAGGCGTCTGCATAATAATTTAGCACGAACTTTATTCTGTACTTCCACATAGGCCAGTCATTTTTACCTACTAAAGGCTTGACAGGGATTTTTCCGTGTTCCATTTTTGGTTTAAAAAAGTTCTGATCTATTACAGAAGTTATCACGTGCTGGTATGTCGTTAGGTTTAACGATCGCCGCTAAAGTTAGTTTCCATTTTGCTTATAATTCATGGCGCAATTGAACGGGCTGGTGGCGATAACCTGATAAAATTATAAATTTATCCTTTTAGCAGAGACATTAATGACTCAAGACTTGGTCTGGATTAAATATATATTAAATTAAATATCAAAGCTTATTTTACATTCCATGCTGCTATGTTAGAAAGTAAACAAAACTGACAACTACTACAAACTGTTGCCACAGGCACATAAAAAACTTGGTGTTGCCACAAGACAATAAAGACAGGGAAAAACATATATACACTGGTAAAAATATAATCACATAAATAAACGATTTCAACATTTAATTATTTGAACAAAATGATTAGTATGTTATTAAAAATTCATTTCAAATTTGCTACTTGTTTGCTGAAGTCTGGGTCTACATGTGACTTATGAGAAAGACAGGTACCTGCCTTCGCACACAGAAGAATCATAAGATTTCAATCATGGGTGTGACCGCCTATCTTTTCTATCTATCCCACCACCTTACTCTCCGCCTGTCTATCTCTTCGGCCATGAATTTATTACTGTCTAACTTGAATGTAGCTTCATCTCTAAAATGAAAAACAAATTAGACCCTATTTTTTTTTCTTAAGTTTTTCTTGTAACCTTAAATATGCTATTCTTAGCTTTGTTACTTAAACTTATTTTGTTTCGACTCGTTTATAGTTAGAACTTCCAGCCGATCAAGGAGTGTGGTCAGAGTCCGATTATAACCAACAGAGAACGCGGGCATTGATGAATTTAAGGGGGCCCCGTTTATGAAATTTGTTTTATTTTTCATAAATTTTGATATATAAAAGAATATTTCAGAACAACATTTAAAGTTGGGGTCTCTTTTGAGCCGGGGGCCCAGGGCGAAGTCCCGATTTGCCCATGCGATAATAAGGCCCTGAGTGTGGTGGCTAAAAATCCATTCTATCACACGTTGGGTAAGGTCGATTCCAGACTTGGGTTTCGGTTTTAACTCGTTCATCAAAGACGTGCCGCCCACAATAAAATGGCCTATACTTCTAGCCGTAGTAGTCGGGAATGCCACATCGACAAAGTGCCAGTGCCGGATTAAGACAGCGCGGGGCCCGTAGCAAATATTACCAAGGGGGGCCCTGTTCAGTGACGCTCCCATACTTTTTTTAATTATTTATTTTTTATTTTATTTATTTTTTTTTTGAGGGGGAGGAGTTCACAATACATTAAAATAGTAGAGATAAATTAAATGAGAAAATAAATAGTGCTAATTATATTATAATTTATGTTTAGTGCTAATTAATTAGTTAATGGGATTACTAATGCTAATTAGATGTAAACAAAACTAAAAGGTCCCACGTGTTGTATTCGGAAGAGGTTTATCCCAGCCCTTCCTCCACCTTGGGTGAGCTAATGTCTTGGTTTTGCACGATAATAAAATAAAACACAACTTTTACGAATTTTCTTGATTCAAAATGAGCAAATTTGAGTTAACACTAGACAGATCAATTTCTCCAAGTAAATAGGTGCGCGGAAAAAATGCCCGTCAAAATAAAGGTTTTTTTTTGGGGGGGGATGGGAGAGGGGGGCTAAATAGATACTGAGACCGACGATGTTTAAAGTTATTTATACCTACAACTCAGGCATGGGCGCCGGCAGCATAGGGCAAGGGGGGGCAATGTCCCCCTCTGGATTTTTGTATGTAGTGTTTTCCCTTGCTTTTTTGCTCTTTCCAACATGGTAACCGTACGTTAAAGTAGTCTTTGCCCCCCCCTATGGAGTAGTCTTTGCGCCCCCCCTGGGAAATATTCCACCGGCGCCCATGAACTCAGTTTTTTTTTAATGAATGTTCATGGATATAGTAAATTTGGAATTTCTAATACTTCCCATCTTTCCCATATGCAAACATATAACTAGAGAAATTTACACTCATAAAATAATTGTTTCTGTAAAATTTTTAGAACCTTCGAAAACAATATGTATTTTAAACTGTGTCTTTAAACACAATTTTTTCTACTGTAAAACTGCATGCTTGTAAAATTATTCCATTATCTGGACGGTCTTTATTATTAATAGGTTACATATTTTTAACTTTTGATAATTGATTTAATGGGTTAATTCATAAGAAATCGAACTGAGGATAGATAGATCTAATAGAATGTTTGGGCAGAAAAAAACAGACTTAAGTAAAATTAAAAGTAATTTATTTTGCAAATTAACATTAAACTAAATAGGTAGCTACTTGCTACATACAGCACGACACTCATCCACCAGCGATACCTCGCTTCGTTGGTCCCCTTGAGTCCAACATCTTTCTTTTATACGTAGCAGTCGTTCACTCCGGGAATTTCTGCTCCAAGTTTGTTTCCTGGTATTTTCGGGTAGTTTCTGGTTTCTGGCGATTCAACGTCCGAAAAATACCCAACAAGATCTAGCACAATAATACCTCCGCTACTCAAAATACAGGGTGATCTTTTTTAAAGTGACAGTGTTTGGAGTGCCCTGTAGCGTGATCTAATAGCCGAAATAGCACCAAACTTGATATTTAGACTAATCAAGACATGGAAGAAAGGATTCCGTGAAAAAAAAAATTAGTTCCAAACATCGCCGCTATGTCATTTTGTGGCGTTGCTGTAGCTTACAATAACGAGAATTAGCATAAAACACGGGTATCAAAGAAAAATGCAAATGTTGTGCGATGACAGCGCCAGTAATAGGGGCTATAAAAGCAAGTAGTAGACAGCTCCGACAAATAATTTCAGCTGAAGTAAACAAGCTCCTGCGGACATGCCTCTCACGTTACCAGAACGTGCGTTACTGGTGAAGCTGTATTACATGAATCAATGTAATGCATCCGCAGCTCTTCGGGAATTTCGAACCAAAAAAAAATTACGAAAGGGGCCTTTATCGCTGAATGGTCTTAAGAAAATGATTAAGAAGTTCGAGGAAACGGGGTCACTGACCATTCGCGCTGGGAGAGGACGTAAACCAGTATCAGAAGATGTAATAACTGATATGGCAACTGGAATTGTCGAAGGATCGCTTGGAACCATTGCTGGTACTAGCAGCGCCCGGGGTGTAGCTCGACAATTGGACATTAATTATCCCACGGTATGGAGAGTTTTGCGGCGCGTTATTGGATTTTACCCCTACAAAATCAGCCTCTTGCACGAACTGAAACCAAGTGATTATGATAAGCGAGTGGCATTCGCTCTATCGTTTCTTGCCAGGGTAGAAATTGATGATGCTTTCCCATGGCACATTCTGTGGAGAGACGAGTGCCATTTTTATCTCAATGGGTCCGTAAACACACAAAATAGCCGAATTTGGGACTGAGCAGCCCCACACCGTGCACGAAATCCCATTAAATTCCTCAAAAGTCACTGTTTGGTGTGGTTTCACAGCCGAATACGTAATTAGGCCATTCTTTTTTGAGACCATCACTCCAACAGGACCCCAAACGTGCAACATAAATGCAGAAAGGTACCACGAAATGCTGCAAACGTTTGTTATTCCACAACTTCAGCAAAGAAACCGTCTCCAACAGACAATCTTTATGCAGGATGGTGCTTCGCCACACATTAGTAATAGGGTAACGCAACGTGTGTCAAGCTGGCCGGACCACATTCCGCAAAATGAAAAATAACAGGATAAAAAATTACTGCTATATTAGTGCTCATTAGTGCTCGAACCTCAGAATTAGTGCTGCTTATTAGTGCAGCCTATAGCCGCAAATTCTTGAAAGTGTACTAGCGTCTATTGGGTTCATTCGATTGAGATCAAATTAGGTACCCATATTATCGGTCACTGTCTTACATACAGTATAGATCTTGGTGTGTGTGAGTGTAGGACTTACAGTTTTTTAGAGGGCTAAAAAGTATTATACATTGCGGTCTATACACTCAAACTATTTAAAGTGCAATTGTGTCTGAAATTGTATCCGATTGAGTTGAATCCAAATTACTTAAATTCATGGTAAAGATCAAATTTTCAGAGAAAAAATAGTTAAAAACTTTGTAATACATCATAAAAGTTATTTGTCAGTCTATGGTTAAATTTGTACAACGTTTTTAATTATTTTTTCTTTTAAACATCACTTATTTTGAGTTCTTTTGTTACGTCCTGTCCGGAGAGTTGAGTGGAGAGGGTCCGGATTTTTTCACATTGAAATTGTTCAAACATGTCAGCTATACTATGTTAAGCTAATACTTTTATGAAAACTGATATTCTTCGAGCTTTTCAGCTACCCTATATAGCCCGGAGAATATAAAAGGGAAGACGTAGCTTAGTGCAGAAGGTAATAAATAAGCAAAGCAATAGAAAACAACATTTTGTGGCACCAATACAAAATTTACAATACCAGACCGGTTTATCACATGCATTAGTGCGAGAATGACAAAAGGCCAAAATTTCCTCTGAATAGAGGAGGGTATTTAGGAGAGGGTTTAGGGGAACTAATAGGAAAGCAAGGATTCAGAAGAAGGTTTTATGAGGGCCAATAGGAAAGCAGTAAATTAAGGCAGTTGAGAACAGAGGGATTTCCAACATTCAGAAAGGGGTGGGGGAGGACAAAAATCAACATTAAGAGTAATATTTTTTTGGTGTGTGTTTGTGTTTTTACCGAAAGTTTCAAGATCCACAAGAACATAAATATAATATTGCGAATTCAGAAAATACAAATTTCGATGGAATTTGTAATTTCTTTGGGCGGTGGCAAGATGGCGACTTTTTGAAATGGTACCACAAAAAAAGGAGCGTTCTATTTGCGTACCGGTACCGGTACAAACGAAAATTTTCGCGGTTCATTTCGGTCCAAATGAATGATATAGCTCAAGTTTGCATTTCGCTTTCTGCTCGGGTTGCCCTTTCACCAGCCTGACCACAAAGGGAGCAGCGTTATTACTCGATACCGGCAACTGTCCTGTTGCTCTTTCATCGCATAGGACATATTTTTTATATTTTAATTACTTCGGATTAATCGTCAAATTCACAATGTATTTTTCTCCCTTCCTTGGGCCTCTCCGCAAAACCACAAGAGTAAATTTTCTTTCTCACCAGGGTTGCCAGATCAAAATTTGTGAAAATAGCCAAATGGCTTCTGAAAATTAGCCAAAAATAGCCAAACAGGCGATTGCAGCACCATCTTTTGGATTTTCAATTAAACTTTGCAGAATTTGAAATTGGGGACATGTTTCCTTACACAGGGGCAGGAGGGGGGAGGGCAACATTCTCTCAAAATCTTTTAAAACATTTGTTTAAAAAATCAAAGAGAAACTTCTATTTTTTGCTCTTGAATTCCGTACATGTTCAGCCGTCAAAAAAAAAAAAAAAAAAATCTGTCATAGGGCAAATGAAAAAAAAAAAAACAGGGTTGCTACCGGTCAGGGAAAACCTGGAAAAGTCAGGTATTTTCATTTTGACAAAAAAAGTCGGGGAAAATCGTAAAATTTAACCCGAAACCTGGAAAATTATCAGAAATCTGTGTTTGTAAACAATATCAACGTTTAACCTTACTTTGGGGAAGCTGGAAATATTTGAGAAGGTATCCAAAGTTTACGTCCTAAACGTAAAAAAATAGTACAGATTTTTATTGCAAAAAAAAGTCTGGAAAACCTAGAAAAGTCTGAGAATTTTTTTTTTCAGAAATTGAGTAGCAACCCTGAAATATAGGTTCCTGATAATTTAATGAACAATCCCTCGTACTTTACATTAAATGCGAATGGACTGAGGAATTTTGTTTATGTTAGTAACATAGACAGGATTTTATTTTGAAGATGGGGATCTGCAGCCCCTCCCTGTGGCGTAGCCAAGGGGGATCCGGGGGAGTCAGCTCCCACCCCACCCGAAACTAGAGAGAAGAGGGGTCGATGCAGACAAAAATTGGGTCCGTTTTGCAACCCCAGCATATCGATGCAGTCGATTAAAACGCCCCTTCACAAAAATATAAAGGATTGAAGCAACCCTTTCACAAAAATATAATGGATTAAAACGCCGCTTCATTGGCATTTTACCCTACATTTTAATGTGTTTAATCAATTATTTTAACAAAAAAAAAAAAAAAAAAAAAACCTGACTTTCATTAAAAATTGGTATGAAAATTCCCAAAAATAAATGTTGAAATTCACAAAATTAAGTATTGAAATTCACAAAAATAAGCAGTTTTCACGAAAATGGACCCTAGAAAAAATTCCTGGATTGACCCTTGGAGACAGACACGGATAAAGGCATTTTTTTCACTTATTTTATTCTAATTGATATATAGATGAGAAAATTTTGGACCCCTCCCCCGAAAATAAATCTTGCCTACACCACTAAATTTACTTATTGTTCTTGAATACTCTTACTTAGCTTAAAATTTTACACTCATCCTCCCACGAAATAAAATCCTGGCTAGGCTACTGGCTAAGTAATGCAATGCCGCTCGAACAATTGAGTATATAAACGCTTTGCGTTAGACTACTCCCCATTTAAAAACAAAGAATTCGAACGCGTATGGTTCTCAGTCTACTTACATTCATCACTTCCTTGCATTCCGCTACAGTATTATCACCAAAGCTATCCCCATCCTTTCCTAAGCTCTGACCCCACGTCCCTCTCTCAGTCTCAGTAATAGAATTGGTTGAGGTAACTGAATTTTCCTTCCTGCTAAGACTAAAAAAGTTAGACAATTTCTCCAAAAAACTTACCGAGTCTAATGTGCTTTAAAAAAAAAAAAAAAAAAAAAAAAAAGACCAAATTAGTTAATATTGGCCAGTGTCTAGCAACCACAATAAAAATAGCCAAAAATTAGCCAAAATCAGGTTGGCTATTTTCTTTATAAATTTTCTAGCCAAGTGTGATCAAAAATAGCCAAATTGGCTAATATTAGCCAAATCTGGCAACCGTGTTTCTCACATTTCGCTCTTATCAGCTGCTCTTCTGCTAAATAAAATAAAATAACAGTTGACGCCGCATATGCTCCTTCCTCGCTTATACTCTTCGTTCTCGCAGCTGAAATATTTGCGGTTTTCGCCTGCTGCTTTTAGGCATATGTTTGTGGCCTCTGGAAATTTCCCGAAGCAGTGCCTTTTACCTCTACTATTTCGAACTGCCTTAACAACTTTCATAACGGTCATTTTTGACAGTTGAGATGCTCATCTGGTGTGGCGAGGCCGATCTCTTTTGTGATGCGGACCTTCGTCCACCGCAGTGGTTCCCAACCGGGTGGTCGCGACCCCCAAGTGGGTCGCCATGCCTTTTTTCGGGGTCGCCGCAGACCGCTTTTGTAGGAAATTAATAGTAAACTATTTTCACGTTTCTTTGCCATAAGACATCATTTCTCCCTTTTCCTTTGGAAAGAAAAAATCCTTATTGTCGTCAGGGCTTTTGTATCAAAGCTACAAAAACTGACGTCGGTCAATCTAGGAGTTTTAACTAAAGCTTGAGAACCCATGCATTAAGACAGAAGAATCAGAAATAGGAATTCCAATTAATTTAAAGGGGGTAATTAGTAGCCAGCTTGAAGCCCTTCAATCTGAATCGTGCGAAGTCCATTTCACACATCTTTAGATGTCGCCGATCCTTCTGATGAAGTGCAGGGTGAATTTTTGAATTTACAAACTGACTCCTCCGCAACTGATTTATTTATACCAAGAAAAACCGTTAACTCAATTTTGGTGTGCTGTGCGTTGCTCATATCCGATAATTTTTCGTGTCAAATGTTAACGCCATTTGCATCTATACTTATCTGCATGAAGTTGGATTTTCAACTCTTTTGTAGAAGAAGACAAAAGCCAGTAATAAATTAGATGTCTAAGATGACATGCGGTTGACTTTGGCCAATATTCAGCCAATAATAGCCAAACTTGTCAGTCAAATTCAGTCTCAATCATCCTATTAAAAATCAGTACGTACTAAAAAGATGTCAATTTTAAATCTCAAGATGTATTTTTTCATTATTATTATTATTTTTTATTGTTCAAACATGGCAGATGGGGGCATAAGCGTAAAGTTTTCAAAATTATTGGGGGGGCCGGGCCCCACAACCACATATATTCACGTCAGTGGCATAGCCAGAGGGGGGGTGTTAATGGGGTGATAACCCCCCATGAGGAATTTTTAACCATACAAAATGCATATTCTTCACTCCCTTATCATACACCCGTACCGTATACATATACGTGAGTTGCAGAAGTCGTAACCCCCCCCCCCTCCTATGAAAAATGTCTGGCTACGCCACTGATCCTTATACTTACTCATAGCTCCCAACTACTACGAAATATAATTAACCACTTTTCCAACACGATTTTTCGGCTTAAAACATAGCAAAATTTTTGTGCTGCGCGCGCGAGCTGGTTACTATTTTGAAAAAAATAATTAAAAAATATACTGTTTACAAAAAGTGGCTAATTATATTCCGTAGTAGTTGGCAGCTATGACTTTAATATATATAAGTGTAAATTATTGGAGGTGCTCGAGCTCTATGGGTCCATAGAATTCTACACCTATGTAAGGTAAGTATCCATGTTAGTATCTTCCTACCATGTTATAAGTTAAAAATAGAAGCAAAGTAAAAGATCCAAAGGAGGAAAAAAAAAACATTTTCAATGAGATAGTGCATTTTAGACACATCTGAAATTTTCTTCATTTCATACTTCACATTGCATAATCTGATTTTAATTAACCACAGCCTGGCGAGGGCAGCTTATAGTAACATTATTGGGTAAATTATTGTATTTGGTATTTGGTATTGTATTTGGTAAATTATTGGGTGGGCTCAGCCCCTATTCACAATTTATTGGGGGGGCTCGAGCCCCACGGGCCCATATAACTCTACGCCTATGGATGGGGGATGGGGGGGTCGCGAAAGTTTTGGAAAATCTAAAAGGGGTCGCGATTGAAAAAAGGTTGGGAACCACTGGTCTACCGACATGCCAGGCAGATTTAGCATCAACGCCGTAATTTTTATAAGACGCTTCTCCAAGCTCCAATGTTGTGAATGTGATCATATATAATATATTTTTAACAGCGTAGTTAAACCGGAATTTTGTGAATTTGTAATATTTTTTATGTAATAGTGTGTAACTGCTTTTTGACATCTATTGGAAAATAATGAAGACATGCACATCTTAATCGCGTTTTTCTGTGATTTCCTCAAGAGTATTATCTTCCTAATGTGTTCTTTTCCAATGTTTCCAATCTTTCATGTAATCAAATCTTTTCCAATGTGACGTTTTCTGTGCTCCCTCCCGGTAGGATATAAAATCGACAAACGCTAAGAAGATGTCTATGTTTTTTCACAACATCATGGGTCAATAATTTATTGGCCACCTCCTTCGTTTCTTTGTGCTACATTTCGTAGACGTATATCTTAATACGTTCTACGGAGGTCTATGCATCTTCCATCCAATACAACGCAATGTTTGTGCTCTTCAAAATTGTTCAAGTAATAGATGACAACAATTTACATATACCAACCGTCTTTTTACGACATTGTCAACTTCACAATACAGTAAATAAACATACCGGGAGAAACGAAAAATTTTCCGGTACAAATGAAGTAAAAATTAATGGCACAGCTCAAATTGGCAATTTGCGTTGTGCTAGGCTGCCGTGCCATCAGCCCAACCACAAAGGGCGCGTTATTTCTCGATATCGGTATAGGCACGAATGAAAATTTTCCCGGTACATCCTCGTGCAAACGAATACCATAGATCAAATTTGCATTAGTCGTTGTGGTCGGGATGTGCTTATGAAAGATTTACTCAGAATATGTTAATGAAAATTTTAACATGCTATTTTTCTTTTTTTAAATATAGGTATAGTGTATAGCATACATAAAGTAACAGAATTGATTATAAAAATTTTGATACTACTAATTACTGACAATACGCGCTCTAAATGTATACGTTATCGTGAAAGTCCGAAATCTGGAGAATGTCGACTTTAACCGGGGAATATCAACATTCATATCGTCACTAGGTGCATGTCCAAAATATTCGCTAAATAACCTTTTTCTCACTTACACCGGCGAATGTCGACATTCGACATTCACCATTAGTGCATGGTGAATGTCGAATATGTCGGAGATTTGCATTTTCTTCTCCGTATTAAAGGCGCGATAAAATGTCACAAGTGTGTCGTAACATTGTGTAACCTGTGTAGAAGGAAGGATGCTCGATATTCCTTGCCTTCTTAGTAATGATAGAAGCTGTATTCGGATAAATGATTAATTTAAATTCAGATTTTAGTGTTATATTTGGCCAATAAAGAGTTTGCCATTTATACCGTAATGGACTTTTTTGTATAACCATGGGAAACCATGGCTTCATGTGGAATAACCTCACCCAACAGAATAAAAATATTTTTGCTATGTTTTTGCCTTTCTGATGGCCTTGACTTTGCTTTTCGACCACCGCATAGAGCATATCGG
Source organism: Cheiracanthium punctorium (assembly GCA_038373885.1). Lineage (NCBI taxonomy): Eukaryota > Metazoa > Arthropoda > Arachnida > Araneae > Cheiracanthiidae > Cheiracanthium > Cheiracanthium punctorium. The sequence continues at coordinate 24,876 of JAWZYV010005032.1, read as the reverse complement.
TGCTTGTCGACATACTCCTTTCGTAGTTCGAATACACTAGAATATAATCAAATATTCGGTCTTTCACCGACGTATTGTACATTCACCCGTGAAAGTCGACCTCGACATTCTCCAATTTCGGTCCTCCACAGTAACATATACATGGAATTTGCAAAGCTTTTAATGACAGTTAAAATATAGAAGTTAACTAGCTGACCCGGCAAACGTTGTTTTGCCATATAAATTATTCCTAGGATTATTTTAGTAGAAAGAAATGACTAACTTATTGTAAGTTTGTGAGGATGTGGTATATGAGTGGAAGAGGCATGGAGCGCTGTGATGCTGGAATATAAAAATAACACAATACCAAACATATATTTTTAATTCATTGTAATTTATTCTTTAAATTTATAGATATCGCTAATTACAATAATTTTACTAAAAAATAATATCAATCCCTTAACGCAATAGAGTATACAATATTTTTTTTATCCCATCTTTAGATAACACAAACAAACTGGATGCCCACTGTATGGTTTGCCCACTCGAGAGCATGCCACGTATAACTGTCCGTGTGAAAAACATGGCGTGCTCAAATCTAATCCACAAACAGACATAGTTTGGCCTTGAGACTTTTTGATAGTCATTCCATAAAAAATTTTGCCCCCCCTCCAAAAAAAAGGATGAAAATCTGAAACACTTTCAGATTTTAAATACGCACTATAGTGCTATATATTAAAATCGTATCATAATTTATGCGTCGTCCCTATTTTTCGTCCTTATTCCATTAAGTTGGAAAGTGTTATCATTATTCATGACTGTGCTGTATTTTTCTTTCTTATTTCATAAAACCCATCTTTGGAATCGAAATCTATCTTAAAATCGCCTACTAAAACTATTTTACAATCTTCGCCAAGTATATCACAACTATACTTCATCGTTTTATATATTGTTTCCTACTTTAACGCATCGACTCTCGCCAAGGAGGCGATGATTAAACATATGCAGTTACCATGACGATTTTTTGCATTTATGTAGAAATCGTAATTTACAATTAAAATGGCGATTTGGAACAACATGTAAGTACAGCATGCCGTTACATTTTTATTTATTTTGGATAGCGATGGACGCGAGACGCGAGAATTCTCGCATTGTCTCGCGTTCTCGCATTGTCTCGCGAGACGAGACAGGCATTTTTTTGCGAGACGAGAAAGAAAATATTTTGCGGGACGAGACGCGAGACGAGACAGAGTCTTGTCTCGCGCGAGATTTCTCGCGAGAATTCTCGCATTTTTTTCCGTCTCGCATAAATACGATCTGAAAAGCGACAATTTGCTTGAAGCCTCTACCGTTTAACTTGCGTCTCCTTCGTTTTCGGTCCTGGTATACTATCAGCACTCTACAATACGCACAAACACGTAACATTTAAAATTAGAACAGACGAGATATACAAAACACACAAAGGAGAGGATAAAGAAAGAGGCGGAAAAAAAAAGAAAACAGAGAAGAGTTGAAAGAAAAATAATAAGTAAATAGGAAAGGCGGTACGGTATGTTCAAATCTGACCACTTTTAGACGGGGCCCGGGGCATTAAGTTTGGGGCCCCCCTTACTATCCCCTTTTTTACGCATTAAGCCCCTTTACTGAGCCGCCCCCCTTTTTTAAGCATTTTAACCCAGTTTTGACCGCTGTTGTACTCGAAAATTGCATTTCAGTTAACTGTAGTTTTTGTACTTTAATCAAATCATATTTATCACCCCAAAAAAATATCTCTAACTTGATCTAGTGATAGACAATTAGGTAATACCTATATTATAGAGGAAATTCAGTTTTTTCCCCACAATTACTATTTCAGTACATATGAATTTATAATTTAGATAATCGGGATATATATGGGCCCCCTTTTTCTTCAGGGGCACCGGACTACCGCCCCCCCTTGCCCCTGTGATAATCGGGTTTCGGGTATATCAGAGAGAGATTAGAAGTAGAGCAACTTGAATTCGCATTGATGCTTAGTCTGAGTAGGTTGAAATATGGTTGAATATCCTTGTACCGATATTATCCTCAAACTTTCCCGCACGTCGCGGCGTGCGTAGGGGAGGGGGGCGTCCACCCTGGTAACAACTTTCTAGGGGCGGTTAAATCCCTATTGTTGGCCTATTTTAAAGAGATTAAAATGACATTTTTTATTCTTATATATTAATATCGGACGGAAAGAAATGCAAGCAATTTTTTTAAAACTATTTCTCTTTTCGTTTATATTATCATGTTTTCCCTTCCTTCGGCTTGCAAAACTTTTATGAATTTTTTCCTCCCCATCATTTTATCTTGCAGTTGGGTTCCTATTCTAAAATTATCTTCGCCTGTTAGATGTCTTTTCATTTTTTGAAAAAATCCACACTGGATATACGTTAGGGGGATTATGGTTTAATTTTTCTGTAAACAGGGCGACCATAACGACTGTAGTACTATCGCTAAAAATTATTGTGGAAAAGTGCAAACGGATAGTCGTCAACAAATTAACTGTTCAGTAATTTAAAATATAAACAAAAAATAAGACGTCTATTAACCAACTGAGATACTATAATGAAATCTAAAAATGTACACACGGTAATGTTATTGGAAATATTAGGCAAATAATTATAATTATCGTTAACATAATCTTGTTTTCATTAATATAAAAATTACACATATTTTAGAGACTTGAAATTGACGTTAAAGTAAATAGTAGAGATTTAATAAAGACTAAAAGTGTTCGGTTTATAATTTTTCAAGGGTTATCTTACAACCAACTGAACGATAAGTAATTCTAATTTGTGTTAATATATCCCGCAGTAATTTCAACAGAGGAGATTACTTGAACTTAAAAAAAAAAAATCTGTTTTGTCTCATGCAGATATGATTTTAGTAAAATATTCGCTACTTCTCGTATGAAGAGCGGGTGCGCAGCTATTTTAAAACAAACGGTTGTCCATTTCATGTAGTGTCTGAGGTATTTAATGCTACAACTTGAACAGTATGATGTAGAACTACAGTATGATGTAGAAATAACACATTTTGAAAGTCGGGAGTTCTCTGCAAACCGCTAAGCTTTTCACTTTTCTGATCGCGAATGACACTGACGTAGTTTTTTGAGTCATTATATTGCAATGATGCCAGGTTAATACTCATGAAGCAAACTTTACATCAAGAGTCAAATAATTTTGCTTTTATTTTAGATTCCACATCACTGGAATTAATTGAAATTACTCGTGTTAGGAAAATTTTCGTTTACTACAGTGCGAAGAACGGGCACGCAGCTAGTAAATAAAAATAAATACTATATTTTCGGTGTGGCATTATATATACGGATTAAATCTCAATTTCTTTTACTTCAAATGCCGATATATGCTGATATAGTTATTAATATATCTAATAATGTGGCTATATGTAAGTAATTGTTATTATTAATATTAATTTTCAATAAAATTCCAATAATAAGTTAGTATAAAATGGTGACGAAATCGCAGTCCTTAATTTTGCGAGACTCGCGAGACGTCTCGCGTCTCGCGCGAGACGAGACACAGTGTTTGCGAGGCGAGACGAGACAGAGGTTTACCACTGCGAGACGAGACGAGACAGCCCCGATTCTCGTCTCGCGTCCATCCCTAATTTTGGATTACCCATTAATGTAGTTTTAATAACTAAATGTCTTCAAATTCCTTAACTGGCGCGTTTATCGCTAGTTTGTTTACGTTAGTTATCACCTAGTTCTTTTGGGTGCGTTGAAACGGTACTTACGTATTATCCCGGCGGTACTTCCGCCAAACTACTTTTTCGTAGATTTTAAATACGTTGCCAATCGTATTCCAAACCGTCAACAATTTCATGTGCCCGGCATTTATCTTGGTGAAAAATTGCTTGTCTTGGCGAACCACCGGGATAATACGTAAATACCGTTGAAACTTGTGCATAACTCCCAGAGACCCATGATTGCAAAGCTCGCCAAAGTACGGGGATTTTTAGGTTGGCGAGAGTGGGGGCGTTAAAATAGGAATCAACTCTTTCTTGTACCATAAAACACATCTTTGGAATCGAAATCTATCTTAAAATCGCCTACTGAAACTGTTTTACAATCTTCGCCAGGCATATTCTTCCTGTAAGCATATTCCAACTATACCGCAAAGACATTTTAAATGCTGTTTGGAATGGGCATCATAATCCATGAGTGTACCGTGTTTTCCTTTCTTGTTCCACAGAGCACTTCTTCGGAATAGGAATCTATATTAAAACTAGCTGCTACCCGCGACTTCGTCCGCGTCGGCTTTAGAATTAGCTCCCGACAGAAATGTAGCATGTGTGAATAACAAATATTGTTGCGACAAAAGGAACTGCATTTAAATATTATTTGCTTTTTACTTGTTTCAAATGAAGTATAATGCATGTTAGTATACTTCATTTAAAATAAGAGAATATGCACAGAGTTACTAAATTTAGATTTTTTTCAGGCATTTGGCGAATAGAGACAGTTATGACAGTATTTGCAAACTGTTTTGTAAAAGAAATATTTATGCTATATGCATGAATTTTAGTCTATGTTAATCAGGAATAGAGCAGCTTTCTATTAGTGAAAAAGTTTGAGAATCGGTTCTGTAGTTACAAAGATACCTAGAGAGCGTAATGTATTAGAATTATTTCGAGTGTTCCTGTAAAGGAACTATTTATGCTACATGCATGAATTTTAGCCTATAATACTCAAGAATAGTGTAGCTTACTATCAGTAAAAAAAGTTTAGGAATCGGTTCAGTACTTACAGAGATGCACATAGACCGTAATGTAATTCTTATTAGCATCCCTGTAAAACAACTATCTGTGATATATGCATTAAAGGTAGCCTATAACACTTAGGATGCCACCAGTGTCTAAGAAGTTCTGCTCTCAAAACTGAAAGGGGGGGGGGTGCCAGATTCAAACCCTGGTCGCGCCTGTCGACCTAGCCGCTCCCAGTTTTCCGTGGTTTTCTAAAAAACCTCGCATAAATACGGGCTAGGATCCCTTAGAAAATCCCCCACAGAGGAATTTTCTATATAGGCCTAGGACCCTAGTGCAGTCAATCGCTCTTAATCCAAAAACAAACAATGATACTCAGGAATAATGTAACTTTTAATCAGTGAAAAAAGTTTTAGAATCGGTTTAGTAGCTACAAAATTTCCATAGAGCGCAATGCATTAGAATTATTTTGAGTGTCTTTGTAAAAGAATTATTTATGCTATATGCTTGAAAGGCTGCCTGTATGTTAATCCAGGGCATAAGCTATTTTCATTACAATTTTTTTCAAATCCGTTCAACCATTTTTCTGTGATTCAGTCAAAAACATCCAAACACACAAACATACACATTTATATTATTGGTAGGATTTGGAAATTTATGAACTTTAAGAAACACATCTCGATTTTTCTTGGTACTTACGTATTATCCCAGCGGTCATTCCCGCCAAACTGTTTTATCGTCAAATGGGTTGCCAAACTGTTGCCAATCGTATTCAAAATCATTAATAATTTCATGTGCCCGGCATTTATTTCGGCAAAAAATCGCTTGTCTTGGCGGACCGCCGGGATAATACGTAAGTACCCTTTTCTTTAATTATGCTTTTTAATTTGGCGTAAAATCAACATAATTTCCATGTTTTTCAAATGCATTTGATTTTGCAAATAGAATTTCTGCTTTATTTCAAAAGCATAAATCATTTTGTGCGGGCGATAAAACGGCTTTTAATTAATAGTTTGAAAAGTAGTTAAAATTTCAAAATTTTGAGCCTCAGGTGCACTTTACCGAAGTTATGTGCTCAATCATGCTCAAATTTTCAAAGCTCTGCTTTCTGTAGATTTGTCTGGAGAACATTCATTTTTATTATTACAGATAGATAGATTTAGCATAAAACTGGCTTAATTTCTGTGGTATTTAATGTTTTTCAGATGCACGCGCGCTTATTTATTGAAGTAATAGCATTCTTGTTAGCTCAAAACATGAATCATTTGATACGGGCGAAACTCGCCAACCATGGCAATGTAAAAACGGTTTTTAATTAATAATTAAAAAAGTAATTAAAAATCTAAAATTCTAATTAGCCTATAACCAACTCCAGGGTCCCCTCTATATCTAAACCAAAATGCATCCTTATCGATTCAGCGGTTTAGGCGTGAAAGCGTCATAAACAAACAAACAAACAAACAAACTCACTTTCGCATTTATAATATTAGTTAGGATTGCCTAATAAAACTTTTTTACAATATACGCCAGGCGTTTTCTAACTATACGCGAAATATATTTATAATAAATTGTCACGTTTTGGCACCACATTTAGCGATCAATTATCAAAAATTGTAATATACAGGAATTCTTTTTTTGTAGACGTGTACAAAAACTATAAGCCCTTCACACACCAAAATCTATACAGATGGTGTAATGATGATCAATAATATGCAACTTGGTTATTATAAAATTCCATTATAAGCAACATTCCACCCAATTTGAAACCAAATATAAGCAACATTCTGTAACTGAAACGGGTGAGCAGATTCCCTCCAACTTTGGTCTTGGGACTATACAAGAGATGCGTTCAAGGAAGTTTAAAAAAAAATTAGTTGCAAAAATGTTCGCTAGGTGGCACTTTGCAAGAAAATTCAGCTCAAGAAATGACTAAAATTAGTAAATGTTCAAAAACTGTTGAATAAATGTTGAAATTGTTTATACATTTCGAGTAAGTTGGTAGCTTTGTAAAGGAAGACGGACAGATTTGGACGATTCCATTGACTTCCTTGTAAAAATGTGTGTTTTATACAATTTTTTCTTACTGATAACTCGATTTTGATTCTGTCTTTGTGTATACATAGACAAATATCAAAGATTCAGATGACATATTCTTACAAGTATCAAAAATTGATAACATTTAATATTTCAATAAAGTGCGAAATTCGTCCACCAGATGGCAGCTCTTAGACAAATATTAATTATCGAGATATTAAATATTATATATCTTTGATAAACTTAAAAATGGTTCATCTGAATGTTATATAGATACTTTTTCTATGTATGCACAATCAAAATTAGAGTAAGTAAGAAAAAATTATGTAAAACAGATTTGAACATGGGAGTCAATGGATCGTCCAAAGCTATCCGTCGCCCTTAACAGGTGCATATCCAGAGGGGAGGCTGGGGGGACTGAAGCCCACCAAAAATCTGACCCTTTACTTAGCTTACAATTTGATACACAGCCCCTTTCCCCGACATTAAATCCTGGCTACGCCATAGTCCCTTAAATTTGCGTTTTTTTTTTTTTTCTAAACCGTGTAAGACATAAAAATCTCAGAGTTGAATTTTTCTATGATTACAATATTTTCTTTAAATGCTACATGTTCGGAACATAAAAACAAGGTCTGACGAGAATTCAGGGGGAAATTATACGTGGACAAAAACATAGCAAAAAGATTTCACGAAGAGCAAGCAAAACTTTTCAGCTAAGTTTCCCAGAAAACGGTGGGTGAATGCAGTTTAAGTGACACGAGATGCACATGAAAATACTTCACAAAGTCTTCGCTTAGACAGCGAGATAGCTTTGGCTGTATGCTTCATATTATTTTCTAAGATTTCATATTTATGGTAAGACCACAATTCGCATTTTAAATGCATTCTTTCTCAATTGTATTTAATCTTTTTGAGGTACATTTTAACGCTTTGTTAGAACAATTTTTGGGGTGATTAAGGAATAATAAATTGTAAATATAAAATCGAAAGTACTTTGTTCGTATTTATTAAGTTAAAAGGAGCAATACTGGCATTATAAATGAACTGCTTGAAAAGAAAATGTTGCAACGCAATATGGAAATGCTTCTATTCAAGTAACATATGAATTTTTCTATGATAAATTCATTTGTTACTTGACACACGCCAATTTTGAAGACAAACGAAAGTGAGTTATAAGCAATTCGGACCGGTTATTTATGAAAAATCGTTGGCGGGGGGCATGGGTGTAACTTGGGCTTCGAAACTGGGGGGGCAAGGGGGCAAATGTCATTCTAAATGAAAGTCTATTGTCTATATATGCGTGCCCGTACACACACACACACATATATATAATGTTTATATGTATATGTATATATCTATATCTCTCTCTCTCTCTCTCTCTCTCTCTCTCTATATATATATATATATATATATATATATATATATATATATATATATATATACTTATTATAAACGAGGATGTCTGTGTGTCTGTCGGCGCGTTACGGACAAAGGGCTGCACCTAGAAACACCCAAATTTGGTATTCGGGAAGATATAAATATGTAGTTGTGCACCTCGAAGCGATTTTTTCAAAATTTTTGCAAAATCTAGAATTTTTTTTTATTTTATGTTTTATGCGATTTTTGGCATTTTTTCTCACCTAATTCGTAATAACGGTGGAAATTACGCTCGCAGCAAAACGGCATTCATATCATCGGATAGAGGAAGAAATTTTCTTTTAAAAGCAGTTTGTTCTGAATACGTAACATGATTTACCGATTTTTAGGAATTTTTCTACTAAGCATCTGCTTTGGCTAATTTTTTCGTAAAATAATTTTAAAACTGTCGCATCTTGAATTCTATCCGTCATAACTTTTTGATACTTTGACAAATCGTGAAACATTATTTTCTCCCTCTTTGAAAATGAAAACGAAAAAATTATGTAAATTAGATGATTTTTTACGAATTTGAATGCAACCTAATATTTAGAATTTGATAGCATCGACGCGGAGAGCTTACGCCATTGCATTGCAATCATGGCACGAGAATTTATGTTGGGTTGTTGCCACAAAAAGGATTAGAAAAAAGGTTTTTCCACCTATCCATAGAAATTTTTAATGGGGCACCGTCCGTATTTTCAATTCGCAAGTGAGGATCGATGACGTCAGTTGCTTTAAGATACGTAAAAATTACGCCAAAATTTTAACTCATTTATTCCAGCTCTTTTTTAAACACAGGGAGATGATATTTTGATAAAAATTTACTGTAGAAATAAACTAAGAAATTCCCGATTATTATTATTAGAAGTGGTATTTTAATCCGTTGCTTATTTAAAAATTAAAATGTCCTAACACAGCTGAAAATGTTCATTTTAAAAATTAAAAAGTTCGCTTTAAAGCGCGATATATTAAAATTTTCTATTTACTTTTTTTTATTTTTGGCATTTAATTATGGGGCGGGCGTTGCCTAACACATCATGCATGCTGCGAGTATAGCTTTATTTTAACGTTGAATTACGTCCCTCCATAGTGGTCCTATATAAAGCAAAGTTTTAATGACACCGTTTGAAAACTACTATGCAAAATATCGAAATTAACTCCCTCAGCCAACCGGGGTATCCTTTACGGCAGTTAAACAGTGACATCATAAATTTTAAAAAAATGCGTGAAGTTTGTAAGCTCTGCAATTCTAACTCCCTGTCTCAATCAAAGCGGGAATAAATAGCTCCTCGAGATTACACAGTTTGAAGTTTTTCAGGAGGCAGGACCACGTAGGATATATAAGATATCGCTATATTGGATACATGGATATTTAAAATGGCACCCCTTGGATAGTTTCTCCCCACGATGAGATGAAATTTTTTGCGGTGCTAAATACGCCAATCTTATAAAACTCTGCATAAATTAAATATATATGGAGAGTTTCCTTAATGGCAACGATTATGTGAAATGATTATTATTTATGTTAATGCGTAAATTGCAAAGAATCGCCATAGAATTAAGATCCCATCGGTGCCAAATAATCTAAGCTGCTTCTTTTAAGCGAGCTTTGAAGAGGGAGAAGCGAAGATAGATAGTATTAATGTACGTAATAGGTAGTATTATTAGATTTGTAAGGATAATATGAATAAATCACAATATACCACGTTAATAAATATTTCATGAAATTAAAAGTGTTTAACCTTTTTCAACGGTTATCTTACAACCAACTAAACGAAAAGTAATTCTAACTTACGTTAATATATCCCGCCGTAATTTCAACAGAGGAGATTACTTGAACTTTTTTAAAAATAAAATTCTGCTTTGTCACATGCAGATAAGATTTTAGTAAAATATTCGCTTCTTCCCGTATGAAGAGCGGGTGTGCAGCCATTAAAAACATCTCTTGAAAATACCATAAATGAATTCAGAAGACCTCAAAAGATGTAAATACACCAAAATCTCGAAGTCGTATTTTTTCATGATTACAGTACTTTCCTTACATGGTACATGTTCGGAAACAAATAAACGGCTGTCCATTTCATGTAGTGTCTTAGGTATATTTAATGCTACAACTTGAACCTAAAAAACAGTATGGTGTAGAAATAAGACATTTTGAAAGCCAGGAGTTCTCTGAAAACCATTAAGTTTTTCACTTTTTTGATAGTGAATGACACTGACGTAGTTTTTGAGTCATTATACTGCAATGATGCCAGGTTAGTACTCATGACGCAAACTATACGTCAAAAGTCAAATAGTTTTTTTTTTTTTTTTTTTTTTTTTTTTTAAGATTCCACATCACGAATAAATTCGAATTACACATGTAAGGAAAATTTTCGTTTCCTACCATGAGAAGAACGGGCACGCAGCTAGTATATATATATATATATATATATATATATATAAACTATAAAATCATAAAATATTTCTTCTGTAACAATGGGAAAAAAAATACTGTACTAAAACGGATGAAATTTGAGAACAGTTATTTTTGACTCTTGAAAACAAAAAGTAACTAGTGCAATAAGTATCTATATAAATAAAATTAGACTTTTGTCTGTACATTTCTTGGAATTCAAAAATTTTGCGATTTCTATCCGTTTCAAGAACCCTGGAATTCAATGCGACCCTCAAAAAAAAGTTTGTCTGTCTGTCATTCTGTCATTCTGTCCTTCTGTCATTCTGTCATTCTGTCCGTGACGCTTTTTTTGTTTAAGCATCACGTAAAAACGACTGAAGCGAATGATATGAAATTTGGTGTCATGATAGGTGGTCACTCAACTTAAAACATAGGCGTCGAATTTTTAAAAAATCTTGATTAGATTTTCAGATTTTGCGAAAATCGTTTCAAACTGCGTAAATTTGTGTTCAAGCATCACGTAAAAACGACTGAAGCGAATGATACGAAATTGGGTGTCATGATAGGTAGTCACTCAACTTAAAACATACGCGTCGAATTTTTAAGAAATCTTGATTGGATTTTGAGATTTTGCGAAAATCCTTTCAAACTGCGCAAATTTGTGTTCAAGCATCACGTAAAAACGACTGAAGCGAATGATATAAAATTGAGTGACATGATAGGTGGTCACTCAACTTAAAACATAGGTGTCGAATTTTAAAAAAAATCTTGATTAGATTTTCAGATTTTGCGAAAATCATTTCAAACTGCGTAAATTTGTGTTCAAGCATCACGTAAAAACGACTGAAGCGAATGATATGAAATTGGGTGTCATGATAGGTGGTCACTCAACTTAGAACATAGGCGTCGAATTTTCAGAAAATCTTGATTGGATTTTGAGATTTTGCGAAAATCCTTTCAAACTGCGTAAATTTGTGTTCAAGCATCACGTAAAAACGACGGAAGCGAATGATACGAAATTGGGTGTCATGATAGGTGGTCACTCAACTTAGAACATAGGCGTCGAATTTTCAAAAAATCTTTATTGGATTTTGAGATTTTGCGAAAATCCTTTCAAACTGCGTAAATTTGTGTTCAAGCATCACGTAAAAACGACTGAAGCGAATGATATGAAATTGGGTGTCATGATAGGTGCTCACTCAACGTAAAACATAGGCGTCAAATTAAAAAAAAGTCTTGACTGGATTTTGAGATTTTGCGAAAATCATTTCAAACTGCGTAAATTTGTGTTCGCACATCACGTAATAACTGCAAAGGTGAAAAAATGATATTTGGTGAAATGATAGGTGGTCACTCACCTTAAACTATAAGCATCTAATTAAAAAAAATTGATCAGATTTCGAGATTTTGCGAAAATCGTTTAAAACTGAGTGAATCTTTGTTCTCGCATTAAGTAATAATGACTAAAGCGAATGATATGAAATTTGGTCACATTATAGATGGTTGCTCAACATAAACTATAGGAGTCCAATTTTTTAAACATTTTTATTAGATTTTGAAATTTTGTGAAAATTCTCTCAAAATACGTTCAATGATGATTTCTTCAAACTTCACTTAATAACGACTAATACGAATGACACGAAATTTAGTGATATGGTAGGTAGTTGCTAATCTTAATTTATAGGCGTTGAATTTTAAAAATATTTTTATTACATTTTGAGATTTTGCGAAAATCGTTTTAAAATGCTGAAAATTGTTCCAGCATCACGAAATAAAGACTGCAGGGAATGAAACGAATTTGGGTGACATGATAGGTTGTCACTCAACTTAAATTCTAGGCTTCCAATGTTTCAAAATGTTGATTAAATTTTGAGATTTTGCGAAAATTATTTCAGTATGTGTAAATATTCATTCGCGCATCCCATAATTACGTTTAAAGCGAATCAAATGGTATTACTTAGTTACTCTCTAACCTGTAATATTTTAACAATACATAAAAATTATAACTTTACTTTGGCAACATACTACATTCATTCTGTGTACTCCTACACTGCTGACGAAAGTTCTTGCTTTTTGGAAATTTGCATTCACTAACCCGTCGAGGACGGGTACTTCAGCTAGTAATTAATAAAATAGATAAAAAGGGCTTACTTTTTTCCCCTTTTAAGAAAAGCAACTCCACAGCCACTGGTATCACTGGGGACCGAATCAGCTTTAAGTGGTAGAGTCTGCTTTAAGAGAGAGCTTTAAGCAGTACGTCCAAAACAAAGTTCATTGGAAGGATTGGAAATTGCAATATGTGTTCACTATAAAAAAAAAAAAAAAAAAAAAAAAAAAAAAAAAAAAACTCCACAGCCACAGGACATGAGCAGGGCTAGCTTGGCTGCCAAGAAACATTTGACGGTCAAAAACTGAAGCGGCCGACTTTGATTTTCAAACGCTCTTTCCAATAAGTAAGGAGAGGCATCATTTTTAATTTAAACAAAATTACATTTTCCCCCTCAAAGCGCAACTATAATGGACGTCTTCTATTTAAGGAATGCCTGACAAACAAACCCAGATGATGTTCATCAGTACATTGGAGTCTTTTCTCCAGACTAATAGTTTATCTTTCTTTAAAATTTACCGATTTGACAAGAAAATTCCGAAAACTACTTACCTGTACTCATGCACAAAGCAAGTTAATATTTCGCTGCAGGATACAGATATTCGGCTGGTAAAATTCATTTAACTTAACCAAAATTGACACACAGACATCATTTATTTAGCTTGGCTCTTTGTAATCCATTCTTTGCAGCTCATTCAACCCTCTTGTACATCTCCCGTGTTCTTCTTCATAAAACATCAAGTCAATATGCTTGCGGGAAAAACTGGTCCTATTCTATTTAAGTGAACACAGATGTGACTGATTTTTGCGTTAACGGGAGATAAAAGGGTCGCGCTCGACATTTAAATTACACCAATATTTCACAGAATCTTAATGGTCATTTAGTGATGACATGTTCTTATGTTTTGTTTGTAGGTCTAGAAAAACGATCATGTTATGCCTTGTTAAAAAGCCGCTTTTCTTGCGGGGTTTGAAATACATTAGAATGAAACTCATTGCACTGCATATTTTCTATTTTCTGTAACCTCAGTTCCCGAGGAACTTTCTTTAATGTTAGCGACCTGCTGAATTTACAGCATTCTAAGCTCAATGTCCATGTTTTTCCTTGACTTGGACAGAAAATTTTAAATTTTTAAGAGAGTCCAGTACGTTATTTTTATTTATTTATTTATTATTTTATTTTATTATTTATTTATTTTTTTTTTGGGGGGGGGGGGTTGGTGATATCTATATAAATAAAATTAGACTTTTGTCTGTACATTTCTTGGAATTCAAAAATTTTGCGATTTCTATCCGTTTCAAGCACCCGGGAATCCGATGCGACCTTCAAAAAAAAGTTTGTCTGTCTGTCATTCTGTCATTCTGTCCGTGACGCTTTTTTTGTTTAAGCATCACGTAAAAACGACTGAAGCGAATGATATGAAATTGGGTGTCATGATAGGTGGTCACTCAACTTAAAACATAGGCGTCGAATTTTTAAAAAATCTTGATTGGATTTTGAGATTTTGTGAAAATCCTTTCAGACTGCGTAAATTTGTGTTCAAGCATCACGTAAAAACGACTGAAGCGAATGATATAAAATTGAGTGTCATGATTGGTAGTCACTCAACTTAAAACATAGGCGTCCAATTTTAAAAAAATCCTGATTGGATTTTCAGATTTTGCGAAAATCGTTTCAAACTGCGTAAATTTGTGTTCAAGCATCACGCAAAAACGACTGAAGCGAATGATATGAAATTGGGTGTCATGATAGGTGGTCACTCAACTTAAACATGGGCGTCGAATTTTTAAAAAATCTTGATTGGATTTTGAGATTTTGCGAAAATCCTTTCGAACTGCGTAAATTTGTGTTCAAGCATCACGTAAATATGACTGAATCGAATGATATGAAATTGGGTGTCATGATAGATGGTCACTCAACTTAAAACATAGGCGTCCAATTTTTAAAAAATCTTGATTGGATTTTGATATTTTGCGAAAATCCTTTCAAACTGCGTAAATTTGTGTTCGCTCATCACGTAATAACTGCAAATGTAAAAAAATGATATTTGGTGAAATGATAGGTGGTCATTCACCATAAACTATAAGCATCTAATTAAAAAAAATCGATCAGATTTCGAGATTTTGTGAAAATCGTTTAAAACTGAGTGAATCTTTGTTCCCGCATTACATAATAGCGACTAAAGCGAATGATATGAAATTGGGTCACACGATAGATGGTTGCTCAACATAAACTGTAGGAGTCCAATTTTTAAAACATTTTTATTAGATTTTGAGATTTTGTGAAAATTCTCTCAAAATACGTTCAATGATGATTTCTTCAAACTTCACGTAATAACGACTAATACGAATGATACGAAATTTAGTGATATGATAGGTAGTTGCTAATCTTAATTTATAGGCGTTGAATTTTAAAAATATTTTTATTACATTTTGAGATTTTGCGAAAATCGTTTTAAAATGTTGAAAATTGTTCCAGCATCACGAAATAAAGACTGCAGGGAATGAAACGAATTTGGGTGACATGATAGGTTGTCACTCAACTTAAATTCTAGGCTTCCAATTTTTCAAAATGTTGATTAAATTTTGAGATTTTGCGAAAATGATTTCAGTATGTGTAAATATTCATTCGCGCATCACATAATTACGACTGAAGCGAATCAAATGGTATTACTTAGTTACTCTCTAACCTGTAATATTTTAACAATACATAAAAATTATAACTTCGCTTTCTTTACTTTGGCAACATACTACATTCATTCTGTGTACTCCTACAATACTGACGAAAGTTCTTGCTTTTTGGAAATTTGCATTCACTAACCCGTCGAGGACGGGTACTTCAGCTAGTTGTAAATATTTTTAGAAAAATAATGTGGAAAAAGATATTTAATAATTTGAAGAACTGGAACGACTTTTAGCATGACTTCATTAATCAAAAGTTCGGCATAAGCGGGGGACAGGCGTCGATACAAACAAGCATTGGGTTCGTTTTGTGGCTCTTTAACAAAATTACAATCGATTTTAACGGGACCCCTTTACAAAAATACAGTCGATTAAAACTGCCCTTCATTGGCATTTTACCCTACATTTTAATGTGTTTCATCAATTAACAAAAAAAGGGACTTTTATTAAAATTTGGTTTGAAAATTCACAAAAAGAAGGTCTGAAATTCACAAAATTAAGCATTAAAATTCACAAAAATAGGCAGTTTTTACAAAAATGGGACCCTGGAAAATATTCCTGGATTGACCCCTGATAAATTATGTAAGTTATTGAGTTGAAGACGTATTCACGAAAAAGAAAAGTGGGGTGGGAGGTATATAAATTAGGTGAATGTACATATACTCTAAAGAAAACTAATATTCTGAGATATTATCTTAGCTAGACTTTTAAACGATTTTTTTAAAATGCTAGAAAATAGAATTATATGCACACATGGGCGCCCATAAGGGGGGCAAGGTAGGGAACTTGCCCCCCCCCCTAAAGTTTTAGGTTAATGTCTCATGATGTTAACAATGGCAAAAGCAGAACTAAATCTATTAAAAGTTTGAAATTTGCCCCCTCTAGAAAATTTTTTTGAAGTTTGCCCCCCCCCCTAGGAAAATTACTATGGGCGCCCATGTATGCACATCAGCAGATCGTTATAAACAATAGCTGTGAAGGTTCCCCTTCTGTGTCGAACGTTGCTTCTCCGTATTGCTGGGAGCAACGCTGTTAGTAGGAAGTAATGAGGTGATTTGCTGCTATATTTTTCTAATGCATGAAGAGTATCGAAATAATGACTTAGTACTGCAACTAGAGTTTATCTCTCACGACGAACCAACTAGAACGGCCCCCTCCCATGGAACCATAACTTATTTTGGAGCCCCCTACCAAGTCTGGGGTACGTGCCCCTAGTTACCCCTGGCAGCAGATATAAATCATAAAATCGCAGACCGTTTCTTGTTCTCTTAAACTGCATCGCATTTGAATTCGCAATTAGTCGTCTGTCAAGTCAAGTAAGTTGTGCACGTGATTATAAAAGTGTGTTGTCTCTCTGCTACTGACCTCCAAACACCAAAATTAGGTTCACTAAAATATAAATGAGAAACTATCCCCAACCTGTGACAGGGCGGCAACTAAAGGGGGGGGGGGTAAGCGGGGAGAAGCACCGGGAGACATTCTAAAAGGAATGCCAAAATCAGTTATAGTTTCTTGGGATGGGGCGCGGCTCCATGCGAGGGGGCACACGACCATGGACGCCCATAAGGGGTGGGAGGCATGGTAGGGAACTTGCCCCCCCTAAAATTTTAAGTTAATGTCTCATGATGTTAACAAATGGCAAAAACAGAAGTAAATTTGTTAAAAGTTTGAAATTTGCTCCCCTCTAGAAAATGTTTTTAAAGTTTCCCCCCCCCCTAGAAAAATTACTATGGGCGCCCATGCACACGACACTAATTATGGTTTTTCCCCGGATGACATAAACTCTAATTGCGGCATTGCCTGTGAAAATGACCTCTTTTTGCTCACTATTTACAGCAACAGGTCTTTTTTTTCTAACGCTGAACAATTTATTTCAGACAAGTTTAAAATCGCTGCCCCTTGATTTTTGCTTTCCTGAGAAATTATCTAGCTTGGCCATTTGGTAGAATCTGCCATCGCTCCTGTTGGGTTGAAAAGCTTCTGTGACTCTATTCTTTTGTTGATTTTTGCAGGGGAAGTTTTTTTTTTTTAATCTGATAGTATATTTGGGTTATAAATGCATGATTTGGGTTCAAAATCATAACTTTGCCCCCTGACTTTTTAGACTAGGGGGGCAATTTTTACAACTGCAGGGGCAATTGCCCCCCCTTGCCCCCCCCAGATTACGCCTATGGTGGGGGGGGGAGGCATTTCGCCTAAGCCCACATACACACACAACGAGACGCTTTTTGTGAGGATACCAATGAAATACAACGACAATTTCCTTGGCTGGTACAAACATTTGGCACAGTACATTTTTGAAAATACCTTGATTAGGGAGGGGGGTGACGAAATACTCCATCCCACAAGTAAACATTATTATCAAATTAGAGCATTCCGTCAGGACGTTTCAATGATGTCGTCTGAGTGAGGCACATTCTTTCCGAGCGGATTCTCCTACTGTCTTCCTATTGTAAGATAACCAAATGTCCCCAATTTCCGGAGACAGTCCCCAATTTCAGAACTTTTTTCAGTTTGTGCCCAAAATATAAAACAACAATTGGGGAGAAAATTTTAATTAAAACTGTTATTTCTTCCCAAGTTAAAATGAAATAAATCATGTTTTATTTCTTTAATGAATGTTACTAAAGCTGTAGTTGAATAAAAAAGAGATATTTTGTGAAGAGCATTGAATTTATAAAAGGTCCCCAATTTTTTTCAGAATTGGGGCCACAACGCTGATTAGTCCCCAATTCTTTCTTTAAAAATCTGGTCCCAGAAAAAGGAATCCAGAGTAAGGTGACCAAACGTCCCCAATTTTCGTAACAGTCCCCAATTTCTGCGTTTTTTTTCCATTTGTCCCCAAAATGTAAAAAACAGTTGGGGACAATTTTTAATTATATTGTTTTTAATTCGATTGCTGTTAATTGTTTCATTAGATATAAAATGTCTCAATTTTCTTTCATATTTAGGGACATGTCCCCAATTCTATGTTTTAATTATCCTTGATCACTTCGAAACATAAAAATTCCGCTGAAAAATCAAAGTGGGTTTTCTTAACCAATTTAATCCATTACAATCATCCATTAACAAACGTAATCAATACCTTTTCGGATGCTAAAAATCGGGTTTTCCGCATAGAAATACATTACAATAGCCCAAAACTGTCACGCAAAAGGAGAGCCGCCGCAGAAGGCCAAGCTCTTCGAAATACCCTACCAACGAGGTACAAAGAAAAATTTTGCCGAACAGCTTGTACGGTGGATAAAGCACCATACTACTTTTTCGGGTTCTACTCCCGGAGGTCGAGGTTCGATCCCCGAATGGGCGTGGATGTCATTGTGTCCGTCCCTTCATAGGGAGCAACATTGGTCCACCAACTAGGTGGACCAATATAATAAAGTAACCCCCAACCCCCATAATAAAGTGACCAACAACTCCGGGCTTAGTAGTTGCCAATGCTTCCAAGGCATTCTTAATGCACACCATTTCAAAAAAAAAGGAAAATTTTGCTGGTACAAACGATGTGTACCCTTTTTTTAATAATTCCTTACCGGGGAGGTTTTGGATGGAGCAATGCTATCCTCCCACAAGAAAACGCTTATAATCAAAATACCAAAGTACAAATGATTGCCACTTTATTTTTTTATAATTCGTTAGTGGAGGGTCTATCATTTATCCACCCTTCGACTTTGTTGAATTGTACTCCTATATAAAGAAGCATTGTGCCTGGATATCGCCATCGTCACTAATTAAAATATTTGCCGTACATTCCGGTACGAACGAATGGTATAGCTCAAATTTGCAATTTGCGTTGAGGTCAGACTGCCGGTCCCCACCACACTGAGGCGTTATTTCACGGCACCGGTACCGGTACATACGAAAATTTTTGAGGTACATTCCGGTACAAACGAATGCCATAGCTCAAATTTGCATTTATTATTGTGGCTGGGGGGCTCGGCTGGTGAAATGTACGGTAAAATTGAGATCTAGCAAAATCGCAAATACATTCCAATATAATTATTTTGTAAAAACATCTAAAGTATAAATTTAAAATAGTACTCTATTTTAATCCTACGGCGTTGGAGATTTAAATAAAGTAATACTGAAGAAAAAAAAATGTGACAGAGTGCGAAAAGATTGAAACTGGAATACTCGCTTGTAATTTCCTGTGCATGATGTAATTTTAACAGAAAAAAGGGTGGTTTTTTGCATATCAAATACATGCATCATAATCTTCTTTTTACAAAAATATCTATATAAATTAAATTTTATGCAATTATAGTGTTCTCTGCATTTTCTTAATGAAAATTCTTCCCTTTCTCTTATTCTTCATAAATATAAATACTATATATGTATACTAGTAGTGTGACCCGTCGTTGCCCGTGCAAGGGAAGAGACATGTCCATTGATCTTAAATATAGATTGTGAAAGGAGGTGTGAATGTGAATCCTCCGGCTGCAATAATAAAAAGAAAGGACATGGGACTTCCCACTGCAATGAAAAAAAATGAACACGACACCTGAGAGCGTACAGAGGTTACCGGAAATTGGACGTGACTAGGCTTCTCCATTTCTACCTGTCTGTGTTCAAACAGTCATGTATCGCCAGTCCAGTCGTTGGTATGAGATTGAAAAGGAAGGAATGTGAATCCCCCCGTTGCAATGATTAAACAAAGGACATGGGACTTCCCGCTGCAACGAAAAAAAATGAATACAGCACCTGATAGAGTACAGAGGATAACAGGAATTGGAGGTGGCTAGGCTGGAATGTGAATCCTCCCGCTGCAATTATAAAAAAGGACATGGGACTTCCCACTGCAACGAAAAGAAAAATGAACACTGAGCTTGCCAACGTTCCGGGTTACCGGGAATTGGACGTGGCTAGGTTTCTCCCTTGCTACATGTCTTTCTAATATATAGCGATTTATCGCTAATACCTACGCACCAACGGAAAACAAATAAACAGTGTCCAGTCATCGATATAATAACCAGTCTGCCTGAATTTCGCGTAGTAGCGGCTCGAAGGGGGGTGGGGATGAATTAGGACGCTCGCCGTCTAATCCCATCTCTCTTTCACCCTCCACCTCTCTTCATACCCTCTTTCTTTCGCCCTCCACCTCTCTTCACACCCTCTCTTTCACCCTTCCTGACGCCAGAACAACGAAGAATTCAGTCCTCAACGGAGGAATTCAGTGGCGGACTTAAGACCGTTTGCAAAAGTCCCATCACTGCTAACAACTTTGTGGGTAATTTGCCAAACTCCTTAAAGTCGCCATTCTTAGAACAATAACTTTTATTTTCTGCAGGTGACCCGCTAGCGGGTGCAAACTGCACGCTATAGGTGGATTCATACCTGCCGCGCCGCACCGCAACCATGCCGTACTGTTTCCAGGGCCGTAGCTAGACCGTTTTTCTAGGGGAGGCTCAAAATTTTCTGAGGGGGGCTGTCAAATTTACGCACATGCACACACATATGCGCGCGTGCGCATGTGTGTGTATGCATATAAGAAAACTAAATCTCCCTTTATTACTTTCCGAACATCTACCATGTAAAGAAAGTATTGTAATCATGAAAAAATTCGACTTCGAGATTTTGGTGTATTGACACGTTTTGAGGTCTTCTGAATTCATTTATGCTATTTTTACGAGGTGTGTGTGTGTGTATGTGTTTGTGTGTATGTGAGTGAACACGATAGCTCCTAAACGGGGCATTCGATTGAGCTCAAATTATATATATATGTTATAAACCACCGTCGCAAAACCGGTATTGATTTTGGTGTGTATAGGACTTATAGTATTTCTACAGGGCTACGACAAAGATTTCTTTTACATTACAGCTTATGGGGGGAAATTCTTGAATGTGCGCTAGCGTTTAAACGATGCATTCGATTGAGCTCAAATTGGGTATATATGTTATAAACCACCATCATAATATCGGTATTGATTTTGGTGTATATAGGACTTATAGTTTTCCTACAGGGATACGACAAATATTTCTTTTACATTATGGATTATGGGGGAAATTCTTGAAAGTGCGCTAGCGTTTAAACGATACATTCGATTGAGCTTCAATTTGGTATATATGTTCGAATTATTCATTCATTAAAATTTATTTAAATGTTTGGTCATGATCTTAATCGTAAGTATTCGGAAAGTCGAGTGGAGTTACTCAGATAGCACTAAAAGACTGCCATTTGTGGAAGCAATTACAACGTGGGCTAGAAAAAACATTTCGCAAAAACATGTCTACATATAATATATTTAATCTGCTTCCATTTAAAATAAATAACTTCATATTCAATATTTGTTACGTATCGAAATCGAATTTCATGTTCTTCTGGAAGTATGCGGAAACTTTTCGCATTCGAACGATTTCGTTTCGCTGGGAATATCCCCTCTTAAATCAATGCTTCGTGCAGAGTAAATCTTTTTACTTGTGAAAAAAAAAAACTTATAAATCTGGCAAAACTAGTTTAAACGAATTGGATTCGCATTTTCCCTTCAAAGCCTGATAACTTTGACTTCAATGTGACGTAATTGTCACTTTGCGACATCTCATTTTGTCTCGCTAATGATTCACTTTTTTTACTCGGAAATACAATGAAGCTGAAAATAGCAAAAAGTCGCTTAAAAATGAGGGAGCTGGTGTATTTTCAGTTTTAAAGAAGCGCAGATTGTTTTATGTACATAATTATGAAAATTTTCAAGCGGATTGTATAAACAGTGTAAATGTTATCATGCTTTTTGTGCTTAGCTTTTTAACCTTTTTGGAATTATGGTGGTAAAAGTTCTATCTTGGAGTGGTTACCCGGAATCGTCACAGATTCAGTGAGTCAGAGATCAGCATAAATATATACAGTAGCGTAGCCAGAAAAAAAATTTAGGGGGGTTTAGGCACTGTTTTAACGGATAATCTACATTATGGATGGCATTCTTCATGTCAATAATAGAACTCTGCTAAATTTTAGGGGGGGGGGTTCTGACACCCAACTCCCTCCCCCCCTCGTTACGCCACGGACTACATAGTAGTATTTTGAATACAAACGTTTAATAAGAGATTTTTGGTGTTTATAAATTTTTCAAAAACTATTAAGATGATATAATTCCTATCAGATTTTTTTATGGTTATAAAGGTTTTTTAAGGTTTTTTTAAGTTTTTTTTTTTTTTTAATTTTATCACCTTTCTGTAAGTAACTTATTTTAGTCTTTACATCACATCAAGGATTTATATTCCAAAAAGTTTTGCTAACATTACATATTTTTAAGTGAATCGTCTTTTTTTTTTTTTTTTTTTGTCATAAAAATCTCTCGTTTAAATTGGTAATTTAAATCAATCAGTACGGGTTAGGATCCCTTAGAAAGTCTCTTATGAAGGGCATCCCTCTTCGGCCTAGATCCTCGAGTAGATAATCAGCCGTTTCATCAAAATCGAATCAAATCTATCAGCATCAGGGCGTAGCCAGAAATTTTTCATTTCAATTTTTACGACTACTGCAACTACTCACATATATGCATACATGTGGGTGATAAAGGAGTGAAGAATAAGCATTTTGTATAGCAAAAATTTCCTCATCAATTTGACTCCCCTACCCCCCCCCCTTGGCTACGCCCCTGATGCTGATAGATTTGATTCGATTTTGATGAAACGGCTGATTATCTACTCGAGGATCTAGGCCGAAGAGGGATGCCCTTCATAGGAGACTTTCTAAGGGATCCTAACCCGTACTGATTGATTTAAATTACCAATTTAAACGAGAGATTTTTATGACAAAAAAAAAGACGATTCACTTAAAAATATGTAATGTTAGCAAAACTTTTTGGAATATAAATCCTTGATGTGATGTAAAGACTAAAATAAGTTACTTACAGAAAGGTGATAAAATTAAAAAAAAAAAAAAAAAACTTAAAAAACCTTTATAACCATAAAAAAATCTGATAGGAATTATATCATCTTAATAGTTTTTGAAAAATTTATAAACACCAAAAATCTCTTATTAAACGTTTGTATTCAAAATACTACTATGTAGTCCGTGGCGTAACGAGGGGGGGAAGGGGTTGGGTGTCAGAACCCCCCCCCCTAAAATTTAGCAGAGTTCTATTATTGACATGAAGAATGCCATCCATAATGTAGATTATCCATTAAAACAGTGCCTAAACCCCCCTAAAATTTTTTCTCGCTACGCTACTGTATATATTTATGCTGATCTCTGACTCACTGATTCTGTGACGATTCCGGGTAACCACTCCAAGATAGAACTTTTACCACCATAATTCCAAAAAGGTTAAAAAGCTAAGCACAAAAAGCATGATAACATTTACACTGTTTATACAATCCGCTTGAAAATTTTCATAATTATGTATATAAAACAATCTGCGCTTCTTTAAAACTGAAAATACACCAGCTCCCTCATTTTTAAGCGATTTTTTGCTATTTTCAGCTTCATTTTATTTCCGAGTAAAAAAAGTGAATCATTAGCGAGACAAAATGAGATGTCGCAAAGTGACAATTACGTCACATTGAAGTCAAAGTTATCAGGCTTTGAAGGGAAAATGCGAATCGAATTCGTTTAAAATAGTTTTGCCAGATTTATAAGTTTTTTTTTCACAAATAAAAAGATTTACTCTGCACGAAGCATTGATTTAAGAGGGGATATTCCCAGCGAAACGAAATCGTTCGAATGCGAAAAGTTTCCGCATACTTCCAGAAGAACATGAAATTCGATTTCGATACGTAACAAAAATTGAATATGAAGTTATTTATTTTAAATGGACGCAGATTAAATATATTATATGTAGACATGTTTTTGCGAAATGTTTTTTCTAGCCCACGTTGTAATTGCTTCCACAAATGGCAGTCTTTTAGTGCTATAATAAAAAAGAAATCTGAGTAACTAAATTCGACTTTCCGAATACTTACGATTAAGATCATGACCAAACATTTAAATAAATTTTAATGAATGAATAATTCAAACATATATACCAAATTGAAGCTCAATCGAATGTATCGTTTAAACGCTAGCGCACTTTCAAGAATTTCCCCATAATCCATAATGTAAAAGAAATCTTTGTCGTATCCCTGTAGGAAAACTATAAGTCCTATATACACCAAAATCAATACCGATATTATGATGGTGGTTTATAACATATATACCCAATTTGAGCTCAATCGAATGCATCGTTTAAACGCTAGCGCACATTCAAGAATTTCCCCCCATAAGCTGTAATGTAAAAGAAATCTTTGTCGTAGCCCTGTAGAAATACTATAAGTCCTATACACACCAAAATCAATACCGGTTTTGCGACGGTGGTTTATAACATATATATCCAATTTGAGCTCAATCGAATGCCCCGTTTAGGAGCTATCGTGTTCACTCACATACACACACATCACACACACCTCGTAAAAATAGCATAAATGAATTCAGAAGACCTCAAAACGTGTCAATACACCAAAATCTCGAAGTCGAATTTTTTCATGATTACAATACTTTCTTTACATGGTAGATGTTCGGAAAGTAATAAAGGGA